>VZRV01002256.1:0-13229 GCA_013398115.1 Falcunculus frontatus | reverse complement strand
GAGAAGAGAAGAGAAGAGGGAGAGAGACAGATCGAGTAGAAGATAGTCACACTCAAGGATCCAGTGGCATCCTGTTGGTCCTTAATCACCCTGGGCTTCTCAGTGGTGGGAGTCCTGAGGTCGTTCAAAACTTTTCACTACTTACACATTTGAGCAAACATAGAAATTAATTAATTAATTAGTGCTCACTGGTGTTATGCCCCAGTCTGCTTGCTTAGGGGAGTGTTGTTTGGTTTACTCTGGGCAGTGTGCAGGAGAAACAACAAAATTCTCAGGAGATTCAATAACAAACTTCTACTTGCAAACTTTAGAGCATTACAGTAAATAAAATCCTTTGCAAATTTTAAAATGTGGCCATTTTGGTTAGAAACGCTGCAATATAAAAGCGTAAAAATAACACTTAAGAAAATGTTTAAGGTAAAGGACAGAAAGATGAAGTAGTAAGAGTAGAAAGGTACGTGGTCACCACCTGTGGATTCTGTGGCAAGACTTGATTCTTGCAATTTTTACGTCCATTGGTCGAAGTGATGGTCACAATCTTGATTCATTTGGGGTGGGGGAAACCCCTGAAACACAGAATCTGGTGGGTTAATATAGGCTCAGGCTCGGTGAGAATGTCCAAGTACCTCCCATGGGGTGTTGAGTTTTACAAAGGATGATATAATGCTGTGGATCAAGGGATGCTTTGGGAATCTTTGATGGTTTATGACAATTTCTGAGATGTTACAGCTGCCTCTTACATCAGTGTAATATCAGTTGTGTCAATTATGGCCCATCAGCGGAGATGAACACCATCAAACCTACTGTGAATGTCCTGGTGCTTCCCCAGAGGGGAGTCTTCACAGCTGAGCCACTTATGTCCAGTATGGACACTGGCATGATGAAAAGCAGTATTCCATCTCACAGGATTTGCCTCTTATCAGCCTCTTCCCTTATCTTTTTCAACACCCAGCTGCTGCTTTGGGTGATGGGTGTACACCTCCTCTGCACCTGGGCAGTCACTGCAAATGGTAGATGGTTTGAGTAATCAACCATTAACATTCCAGTCTCTCACAACTAGTTACACAGTTCTCTTATTCTATTGGTTAAATTATTCCCTCGCTTCTCATACTAATTAGTCCCATGCTCAGTCTTTCTCTTCTTTTGAGTCCGTGGGTTGTGACTTGTAGTCATGATCTCCCCCTGCCAGAATTACCTTTTACCCATTTGGAGCTGATTTCAGCACAGGTGCTGAGTCGGCTTTCCTTGTGGCTGCATTCTTTATGTCCATTGTTACTGACACATTGTTATGAATGGATGTGGGGGTTTAAATAAGTCCTTGCCTTTTGCCCAGGCCTCCGGCAGCAGACGGTAGCTTAATTGAGGCCCCCAGCACCCCAAGACCCATTCTCATTCACAAGTTCTTTAATAATGGCTGATGCAGTCTATTAAAGAATGAATTATTTATTTAATAGACACAAAACTAACAGACATAAGACTTAAAATAGACTATTACTACACAGGAGTAAGACAAAAAGAGACAACTAATATTATACGCGGGGTTAAAGGTACCATTAATGTTACAGCTAGTGAAGAAATAATGTAACTTAGGATCCAATGTTTCTTGCCATCCAGTTCCTGATAGAGCACACATCGAAATCCTTTCCCTCAATTCTCAGGAAAGTAACCACAGAATCTGCGTCCAAACTCCAGGAAGAAGTCTTGCACACTTTCGGGGCATGTGTGTACAAGGCTTCTGCCTCTGTGATTACACTGTGGGCTTTTATAGACATAAGAACTGTGTCTTCTGGTCAGGAATCTTTATTTTTATTTTATCTCTTTCCACATTTGCTTTCCAGACTAAGATGTTGATTCTTACCTGGGGGCCTGAGCCCTTTTGGCACCAGAGATGACCCCTTGCCAGACCTGTGACCACCTGTATTATCTCTTGCATATGCACCAACTGTCTGTGGAAGAGAGGAGGTAGACACATCCTGCCACACACATTCTTCTCTCCAAGTTTGTTTACCTCTCCCTAGGCCTGAGATAACACTGGGACAACAGTAACACCTTTATCTTACGTGAGGTTACCTCCACAGTGGCTTAATTTACAGTCCAGGTTTCCAGTACTCATGTACTGGAATGGGGTTTCCAGCCCCATATTTGGCAGTGGGGGCTTCAGTGGTTGCAGGTGCAATCTGTCCCAGAACTTGAGGGGATCTTTGACCCTGTGAGCAGTTGCTTCTTTACACAGTTTTCCACAGTGGGAATTTTTGTCCAGATCCATCACCCAGGATGTGCCAGCCAGATCTCATTTACACCAAGCTCAGAGTTAGCGCCATCCTGTTACTCCCATCTGTGCTTATCTCACAGCAAAGTCCTTCTGTAGTGGCAGTGTTTGAGACAGGCAATTGTGCTCTTAAATCCTTACAGTGCCCAGCCACACTCTCAGTGAAGAATCTTTTCCTAAAAGAACCTCCCTAGCTGCTGGCCCCCATGAAGAAGCAATGGGGTCACCCATCACCTGCTCTTCTCCAGGCTGAACAAGCAAATTTAGCTCAGCTGTTCCTTGTAAATCTGGCCCTTGAGATTTTTCACCTTCATAGTGGCCCTTCTCTGTACATACTCACACAGTTTGATGACTTTCTTGTATGTATCTTGCTTTCAGGGTTTCTCTAAGGATAAAGTTGCCTGAATAAAGAGACCAGAGCAGAAGGGTTACACAGGTGGAACAGGGCTATGTTAGAAATTCTAGATGGAGAACTGGGAATTTTGTATGAAATGGCTGTGAGCCATCAGCATCCCTTCTGCATGAACCAAGGAAACCAATTCTGTTAACACGGTATGACCCATATTGCTTTAAATTGATTTTGTTTGGTTTCCTTTTTAGCTCAGATGTTGGCTGTGCTGTGAGAGGGCACAACAGCAGCTAGAAACAAGGATTTCACTGTCCATGGCAGTGGAAAGGAACAGCTACAGGGAGTGGGGTGGAGGGTGGAGGGGTGGGGAAAACTGTGGTATGCAGCAGGTATATGTAGTCTCTTTTATAGGAGCAGTGTGGATTTTGCACGAGAGACATGCAGCATGCAGGAAGGGGTACAGATTTGGGCTCCAAAAATTAGGAAATTACCCCAGGTCAAGATAACACTCTGGGAAGGGTTTATTTTGAGGAGCAGCCAGCATCCCAGCTCTGGAGCAGCTGGCTGGCATGGGATGCTGAAAGCAGACAAAAGAAAAAGCAGAAAAAATTTGAGGTAATGGTCACCAAGGCTCACAGGGCATTAAGTGGTCCTGGGCACCTGTGGCTGGGCAAGATCAGAGTCTGATTTGATAACTCTGGTCTGTAAAGGAAATGCATATGTCATTAAGTTGCTTGAATTATACACTTCTTAAGAAAGTAAAAGTACATGATAAATAGAAACACTTACTGCAAAAAAGCTGCACATTGTTGGAGCCTGTCTTTTAACCTTGCTGGAAGTGTTTCATTGTCTCACTGTGAGACTTGGAGAAGATTTAACATCTCTGCCAGTTTTGAAGTTCCTAACTTGGAAGTGATCAGCCTCAGTGTGGTACTGCAAGGATAGCTAGTAAACAGCTATAAAACACCAAGCACTCTGTGGAAGATAAAAGAATCAACAGAAAAATCAGAATAAATTACTTGAATAAATAACATAGAAAAGAGTATTTCCTAAGGTACTTCATTCACCTTGTCAAATCTATTGGCATGTTTTTCATCCATCTGTCATTTGTTTTCAGAGATTGTGAGCTCCTTGGAAGAGGATCTGTGTCTGTCCTCAGCACCGCCAAAAAACTTGCCACCGAGTTGAAATAATACTGTGAAATAACTGCCACAGCTATTGGAAGTGTACCACCTATCATACCTGAGCATCTTTGTGAGGTTCTGAGTGTGCTCCTTCTCCCAGGACCTCCATGAGGTGAGGAAGCACTCCTCTGTTCATCCCATGCAAGGGCACATAACAATGAAAACATGGAAACTTTGTCAGAGCAAGGAAACCTCAGCAATCCCAAAGCCTAGGAATAGCACCCAGGTGGGGTGGCACACTTCAGACACCTTTGTTTAGACAAACCACCCAGAGGAGGCCAGCAGATGTGACACATGACCTACAGCAGGACCTGTGTCTTTCTGAAATGATGGGCCCAACAGGTACCCTGGGGCAGCCCACATGTCAGGGTTTAACACTGCATGCTTATGCTTAGCATTTCCTATCCATGTTTGAGCACTTGCTCCAAGTCTCACAGCCCCCCTTAAAGCAGTGAGAAAAAACATGACCTTTTGAAAAATTAATGGTATCAGCGAGTGCGGCAGCAATCATCATTATTTTCATCTGCTTAGATGCTGGTGTCAGGCCAAAAAGCCTATAAAACATGAGGGCTGCCTCATTTTTGAAAGGAGTAGAAATCAAAAGAATCTGCAAATGATATCAGGTATTTCAAATTGAAACTAGACAGATTCATTACTTTGTCACAGGTGACATTCAGCCCACAGATCTCTGTCCTTTTCTCTGCCTTCAGCCACAGCCTCCTTTCTGTCACATGATTTTCTAGCATTACTCGCTATTATCACTGTTATTTACCATCATGGAGAGTTGATGGCATACTCCAAGATGGACTGATGTGCAGGAGTGTGTGCATTCTCCTTTTTAATAGATGGGGAGTCTGTTAAGTAGACTGCCTAACAGTTTTTCTATCTATAGCTCAGCATCTAAACTGACATCAGTCCTTTAACTTCAAAAACCCCATGGCATTGCCTCATTGATGAAACACAGAGCTTGCTTTCCTTCTGTATTTCTCCTCAGCCTCAGCAAGGAAGACAGATTAGTGTCACTCCTGGTGTGACTTTAACAATGATAAGAGTTAGTACACCAGGTAAGAGTTAATATGCCAGCAGGACACCTATAATGTCAGAAGCAGAGCTTCCAAAACAAACTAAAATGACCAGACCTTAAGCCCAGTTCCCAGCAGCTCCCTGGACGGGTGCTCTGGGAGCTGATTGATACCTGGATTAGCTGTGCATGTTTCAATTAAGCGACAACGAAACAGGGTGAAGCTGAAGGAGCTGCCAAGAGAACGATTTGGGTCGGGATCAGTGGCCAATGCAAAGGCCAGAAGCTGAGTCCTGATGTCTATGTAACTCAGATCACAACAACAAAGCGCTTATACAACTTGAGTCATAAGATATCTATGTAACCTTAATATTAATATAACCCAAATCATTACTTTTATCAATATAACTTGAAGAATATTAATATAACCTGATACCTATAACCTGATGCTTATAACCTGAATCATAACTTTTAATATCCATATAATCTAATATGAATAACTTCTTATACAATGTAATAGCTAGTATATAGTTAACTAATTACTCATACGCAGAATAGAGAAAAAGAAAAGAGATAAAAAACTTACCAGGTGTACTTTAGAGATAAGTAAGTGTAGTACTAATGAGAAATTGGCAAGCCAAGCCAATTATCCACAAGACCAAGAATTTAGACTGGTTAAGACCAGATAGACTAAAGGCCATCACAACTGCGCATGCCTCGAAGACAAAGTTGAAAAATTCAAGTGTGAAGAAGACTTTAGAAGCCTTCATCAAAGACCCCCAAAGACCCCCGAATTGGGGAAGTGCATGCGCAGTACAAAGAATTATCTAATAACCATGAGATCATGTTATGTAAATTAGTTCCGGCGCGTATGTGATGATGCTGTAATGACATAGCAACATTAAGCAAATTTTTACTGTATAAATAAATCACCGCACTTGACAAAGGCGGGGGAGTTAGGAGGAGAAATCCCCCTCACCACCAGCGCTGCAATAAACAAATACACGCTCTATAGACATCGGTCTATGGGGATTTATTTCCAGCCTATCTTTCGGGCATCAGTCCCCCACCTGGCAAGTGCAGGGTTAGCAGCCAGGTGTGTGACCCTATGGAGAGTTTCATACCTGTGTCACACGGTGGTGCTGCTGCTCAGCCAATGCACAGCCTAAGCCTGTGCTGGCAGCAACAGAAACCTAGTGCTGTGCCAATGTATTGATTCACGTGTGCATGTGTTTATTTTTCGTAGTGTTCTGTGGCAAATGAGCGGTTTAAGGTCACTTAAAGAATCACAGCAAAGGCATAGGCAAAAGCAGGTTTAACATAAACTGAAAGCAGGATGTAGTTCATTCACAAGGTTCTCTCTACTACTTACTGCTACTGCTCTGGTTAAAGCACACAGAGAAAGAGCAAACTAAAACGTAAAATCAGTCAATCTAAATCCAAAATCAACCCAAAACTTATCTTTGTGGAGGCTGGGGATAAGGATAGGAAAGGGGTAGGGATAAATAGGAATAAGGAAGACCCTCCCATTGAGTCACAAGTTTCAGAGTACATCCCTTTGCTAAATTGCGCCCCAGACTTGACCAACAGCTTAGGCCTATGTGATTGCACATCCTTCCTCCCTGCACTCCTTTCCAGGCTGCAGTGTGATCTGAGAAAACGCTTGCTAGGCCTCATCCTTGAAAACACCACCTGAGCTCAGCTCTTTCGGAGCTTATCACAAACACTGTCCTCTCTCAGGAACTCCTAACAATCTTCTGTTTTTCTCATGACCAGCCTTGGAAAATATTTCTCTGGCCTGGACGGCATAACATTCCTATTCTTACACTTTCAAAGAACGTGCTGACCCAAACTGTGGCCAGGATGAAACATTGTTATGCCTAAAGCCCACTCTCTTGTGACTCTATAAACAGTGCTCCAAGATGGGGCCCTTTTGAGCTCTCCTGGGCCATTGCAGGCTGTGACCAGCCATCTCCCTCTGGGTGGGACACCTCTCAGAGACAGAAAACCCTCAGGTTTGCTACAACTGGAGGATCACCGAAACACAGCATGTCCTGGGCCGATACCTTCACTCCTCAAGGCACGATCCTTCGCCCGTCGGGAGATGAAAAAGCATCTGAAGGGAGTATTTCACTGACCTCTGAGGGGAATTTTTCCACAGGTACCTTATCTTGCACTGACTATTTCTGTCTGCGGGCATACCCTTGTGCATATGCTATAGCAAATCTGGAAGTTAAGTTATAGTTGTAATTTAGGCTAAGTGCTGTTGAGTGTTATTTCTCTGTTAGATTATTATGGTTAAGATATAAATTAAGGTACATGTTAAGTTTAAGTACTGTTAAGTTAAAGTGTTTTTAAGCTTTAGGCCGCATTCCTTTTCATCCTCGTTTGTACTGTCTTTACACACAGACACACACACACCCAGAGAGTTTCAATTAATTTCTGTTTTGATTGCCTGGATTTTGTTTAGTTTTATTGTTGTTTGCTTTTCTTTTGTTGTGCCTTAGCCGCCCTTGTAAGTAGAGTGAATCTTGCCTACAAAATCTGTTGTGGTTTGTAGTTTAATTTTAAATCTGACTTTTGCTCATACCCTTGCTGGTGATTTTTTTGAGCGATCTTAAGCACACTCATTCAGGACAACCTATAGCTTTAACAGCACTTAACAGCACTTAACTGATAGGTTATGTTATACACAAACCTGAGTTTGTCCTTGCATATTGGGTATCTTTGGCCAAATTCATTAATGTTTAATTGTTTTAATATTCAATTAATTAAAAGTTAGCCAATTAAGAATTTATATGTACCCCAGTTAAAACCAGCTTATTCCAAGTTGAAATCACCCTGTTTAGATGTTCTAGAAAGTTCCTCCATTATTCCTCTGTTTAAAACTGTTATTTCCCTATTTTAATATTTCTATCAAATATCTATAACGTTATTAAGCAATATTTTATTGTTATATGATGTTTGTTAAATGTTTTATGAAATTATTTGTTAAACATTTTATGATTTTAACTACCTAATGGGGAAGAGGCTCTGCCAGCAAAGGGTGNTGATCTCACTTTGAAGGACCACCAATCACCTATGGCCATGGGGGCGGACCTGTGGGCGGTAATGGGCGGGGCCTGGACATTATAAAAGTTGCCACACAGCTCGAGAGCCTTGCCTTTTGCCTTTGGACTAGCCTTGGCAGAGGTCGTTGCTGGTACTCGGCCTCTACCTCCATTGGAGACTTTATAACTACCTGACTTTGGACTAGCTGAAGTCAATCCAGCAACGCAGGAGTCCTACCCTGGGGACCCAAGGTCGTTTATCGACCAAAAGAGTCTTCCATCCCTGCGTTCCTGGTTTTCTTTTTCTTCTTTTTAATCTCGGTATTCCTCTTTTTATCCGTATCCCGGATTTTTCTTTCTTTTACTATTAAATTTTAATTAACTGATTTTAATTAATTTCCTCATTAATAAAAATTTTATTTTTATATAAAAATAGAAGCTGTCTTCTGTTTTTGACAGGTTAAGTTAAACAATTTATCTAAACTTTCATATAGAATTTACTATAAGTCATGGGCCTAACTTACAGATCTGAATTACTTAAGAATCTAGGATAGCAGAATTTCTTGTACATTTGCTATAGCATATTCACACCCTCATGCACACAGACCTAAAGAGTCTGTACAAGACACTCACAGGGTACATGTGACAAATTCCCCTCAAACTCGATGAAGGACACACGTCCGATACTTTGGATCTTCTCAGTGGGCAAAGGAGTGAGCCTGGAGGAGTGGGGGTGTCAGTCCAGGCTCCATCATTGTCATTCAGTGATCGTCCAAGTTTAGCAAACTTGAGAGTTCTCTGGCTCTGAGAGACCCCACTCAGAGGCAGGTAGGTGCTTGTCACAGCCTTTGCTGTCCAGGAGAGCTCAAAGGGTCTCACTTTGGACCATTGTTTATAGACTCACAAGGGAGCGGGCATCAGTCATAACAATTTTTCATCCTGACTGCAATTTGAGTCAGTATGTTCTCTGAAAGTTTGATAACAAAATCGTTATTCTGCTTGGGTTGTTTTTGAGGCAAGAAAAATAAGTTTCCAAGGCTGTTCATTAAAAAACAGGAGCTCATTAGACAGTACTAGTTCCTGGGAACAGACTGTTTCTGATAAGCTCAGAAGAAGCTCAGCCCAGGTGCTGTTTGTGAAGATTGAGGCCTAATGAGCATTTCTCAGATCATAGTGAGGCCCCAGGAGGAGTGCAGGGGATGCACACCACACGCACACATATGCCGTTGCACATCGCTGTTGTTGTGTAGATGAATTAAAATTATGTACATCAAAGTCTTGATCATAGACAACTTCTTTGAGTTCTTTAATGCACTTTTCTCATCACAACCCCACCAGGATAATACCACTTTTTATCAGGTAGGTTTACTCCAGTAACAACTTACAACAAGAAGAATCTTTTAATTTCTTTAGTTCTGATTCCCATTTCTTGTATATGTTTCTTCAACTCAGCTCAGGAACAGATCCTGAACTTTGTTTATGCATGGCTTTGTATTTATTAATCATATATGCAGCATTTTACAGAATTTGGTATTCTGCTGTCAAAACCATTAGAAGAGCATTAATACCTTGTACATGGTATCATATATTGGCTTTCCTTTTTTCCTGATTTTGATGCAATTTGGTGTCACTCTTATGGTTTGGCGGTGTATCTAATATTCCGGGTGTTCTACGCATTGTGAGCAAAAGAAGAGTGAAGCGGAGGTGTTACTGCATGGGCAGCAAAGGATGATCCAGCCACTCACCTTAGATTCAGCTGTGAGGAGAAACAACCCCACAAATACACATCTAACTTCCAGATTTGTTTCTTTTCAGCTCTCAAATGAAAATTCCCCCATGAAGGTAATTTGCAGGCTCTTCTTCCTTGCCCAGATCACTCTTGATGGGTATTGGTGAACAAGCACCAGCCAGCCAAAGCACAGACAAGCTGGGTGCCAGTTGTCAGTGTGAGGGAAAGACCCAAGAGTCTGTGGCACCTTCCAGCTTCCTGTTTGGGTGATTCAGGGAGTTGCAGAGATGTACAGCAGGAAAATGTCATAGATTCAAGTCCAGACTGCCAGCAGATGCTGAAAACCCCAGGTTCCCTTTTGCTGGCCCTTTTGGAGTGACTTTCACTTGAGGGTTTATCTATGTGCCTAACAAAACAGTGAGGCAAACCAAAGATTTTCTTCTGAGAGAACTCAGCAGATGAGCAGCTGAAGGGAAAGAGCTATTTGGGCATCCACCACTGGGATGTGACAAAGGATACTATGGATGTCAGGCCCGAGAGACCCAGGAGAAAGCTGGTGAGTTTGCTGTTCCCCTTGACTGTACGTGAGCCTCCTCCTGGTGGTCAGGCATCTGTGTTCTCATCCTGAATTGCTATGGGATGCAAAACACGAGCATGGGGTGAAGACCCCAAATCACATAAACACTACGGGGTGTACCATCTAAGCAAACGTCAAATTAACATTCAAACCTGACCCCCACTTGGAGAAAATTAAATTATTGTCAGTTTAAAATAGAGTAGGGTACTGGAAAAAACACCTCTCTCTCACCCTCTCCTGCTACCAAATTCATGGATGGGTTCAGCTTTGGCCATGGCAGGTCTGGCTGGGAACCAACTGGAGTTGGTTGTGCTTGACAGAGGGGTGGCTCTTGATGTCTTCCCACAGAAGCCACTCCCACAGTCACACAAACCCAATATATCGATCCAATTCAATTGTCTTTCAAGTTGTGCTGCTGGAAGCCCCAGGCTGCTGTAGAGCACAGCTGCCCTTTTCCATTATATGAACAAGAGGGCACCCACCCACTGTGCAGATCTCAAAGATGTGGTGCAAATCAAATCTGAGTCAGCAGCTCTGCAGTCTACTCCTTTGCTAACTGGTTAACAAAGCAGTAACTACGAGCATTGTTTTCCAAGGGAAATGTAGATTTTAATTTTAATACAGTTTCCTCACCCTGGACAATTCTCCCCCTCACACACATACTTAGTCAGTGAATCTTGTTTTAGAAAAAGCAGCAGATATGGCTAGTTCAACAGTAATGTCATTTTCCAGTGTGGAAAAAGACTGCAGTTTTCTTTGGAACAACACTCTCCCATTTTCTCTGAGGAACTGTGGTTTACTGGTTTCTCTTATTGACAACCTTCATTCTGTTTTCTCTCCTGGAAGCTGGTCATGCTTCCAAGACCAAGCACAGAAACTGCATGCCTGGCTCTATATTAAGTTACATGGGAATTAAACTTAAGGGATCATTAGCACAGAAGCTTGGTGTCCTACTGTAATTGCTGCTCAATGCACTTAGGCTGTTGCCAATTTGTTCTCACTGCAAAAGTAAACCTCTGAATTGTTTTCTTAGTGTTTTCTTTCAAAGAAAAGAAAGCAGAACAAGCTTCTGCTGTATCATTTAAAAATATGATACTGACTGTGCTACGGGAGCACAGTCAAACACCAGGGAATGGTCTGGGGACGCTGTGTAGAAGGCTTGGACCCCACACCTGAAATTCTATTTAATACTAATGTTTAATTTCTTATCAGTACTGTCCAATATCTTTATCAATAACATGGACATTGTGGAATCGAGTGCACCCTCAGCAAATTTTTAGATGGCACCAAGCTGATAGTGCTGTTGACACAGCTGAAGGACTGAGAGTATGACAAGACTGGTAAAACACTGGAACAGGTTGCCCAGAGGGGCTGTAGCCACATCTCTGGGAACATTTATGGCCAGGTTGTACAGGGCTCTAAACACCTGCTGGAAATTGAAGACGTCCCTACTCATTGCAGGGCAGTTGGTCTAGATGACCTTTAAAGATTCCTTTCAACCCTGACTATTCTGATTTTATTATTTCGACAACTTTAGGAAGTTTAAAACTGCATAACAAACCAGAGTACAGCAATGTTGTAACTTTATGTGCTGAACTTGTGTTTTAGTTTATGGCCATTGCTCCTTGTCCTGTAATTGGGCACCACTGAAAAGAGTCTGCCACCATCCTTTGGCACCTGCCTTGGAGATACTTATAGGCATTAATGAGATCCCCTCTCACAAAGCAAAGGATGATTCCAGCCATCCGTGCTATACTTAGACTTGAACGCACTAATGCTGGCTTAACCTAGTGCATAAAATGAGAACACCTGTGCGTCAGACTAAGACTCAGTTGTAGTAGACCTTGCTGGGCTTCTCAGGAGAAGATAAGCTGCCTGAAAAGAGATTGTAGTGAGGGGGTGGGGGGGATCAGCCTCTTCTCCCATGCAACAAACAACAGGGCGACAGGAAATGGTCTTAAATGCACAGAGAGGCTTAGATTGGACATCAGGAAAAAAGTTTTCACAGAAAAGGTGATCAGACATGGAAATGGACTGCCCAGGGAGGTGGTGGAACCACCATCCCTGGAAGTGTTTAAGGAAAGACTGGACATAGCACTCAGTGACGTGGTCTGGTTGACAGGGTCATAGTTCATACTTTATCATCTTGGAGGTTTTTTCAACCTAAATGATTCTGTGATTCTGAGCTAAAATTCATCAAACCCGCAGGGTGTGACCTCCCACTCTTCAGGGAAAAGAAGATTCATAAATGCTCATGGTTGAAAGGAACAACAAAAGTCAGAGGGTCTGCAAATAAACAGAAATTTTTATTAGGAAATTACACACTTGGCATGGAAATTGGTATTTTAGTCCCTGACCTACTACATAAGACCATGGCAATGGGTTTTAGATAAAGAGGTACTGTGAAAGGGAAGACAGAAAGGAAGAGATGAATTAGAGAAGGAGAGAGAAAGAGAGAAAAAGAAGACATCGCCACTCCTGGTTCCAGCACTGATCCAGCTGAAGGGATGTCAATTCTGCCGTCAGCATCAATCCAGTGGCATCGATCTAGCCAATGGGATACCCTGTGGGCCCTGCCTGGCTCTGGAGGATACTTTCTACGCACTGATTTCCTAGTCCTGAAAATGGGTTTCTCACTTTCTGTGCAATCAATTATCACGGGTAGCCTATTCTTTCAGACCTTTTATAGAAATGGTTCGGAGGGCTATGTGGATCTTGGGTGGCCTGTATTCCTCTCCACAGTCCATGCCCCCTTCTCGGCCTCATCCCTGCGCTTGCCGTGTGCCGTGTTGTGCTCATCTCCAACGTCCATAAGAAAGATATTTTTCCCCGGAGAGTGCTGTCTCACGTTCGCACGGCCCCCTTTCTCCAGCCACCTCTTGTTCTTTCTCACGGATTCTCCACGGGGAGCGCTCGGCGGGGAAAAGGCCGGGAACAGCGCTGGCACAGGGATTATCCACACTCCCGGGGGGCCGGGACCCTCCTTGGGCCGCCGCACCGCCAGGGGGCGCCCGCCCACTCCCCGCTCCGGAAGCCCCGCCCCGGGCCGG
>VZRV01002253.1:87071-109459 GCA_013398115.1 Falcunculus frontatus | reverse complement strand
CTGTGATTGATGGGGAAGCAGCAATGGGCAGTCCAAAAAGAAAAGGCTGAAGGAAAAGTGAAGTAAAAATGAGAATGGATATTTTAAAATGAGAAATAAAAGATAAGACCAGGCAACTAAAGGAAGAGACCAGTGATGGTGTGCTCAGTAAATCCTGGACCAAGAGGGATTTGTTCCCTTCCTTCCTGATCCCTTTTAGTGGGAAATCTTGGAAGGGAAAGGAGGAGTTAATCCTCAAAGGGACATCTCTGGGAGTGATTTGTGCCAGCAGAGCCAAAAAAATCTGCTTTGGGTAGTTTCTTTTCATGTTATTTGGATGTATAAAGGGGCAATTAACGATAAGTTTAATTGGGTTTTATTCTGAGCTGGACTGGGGATGGTTGATCCAAGGGGACACTCAGGAGAAGTTGTGTTACACAAAGCACTGCTACTGAATATTTGAGTTTCTGTAGCACCAACTCTAGAAAGGCTTCATTTTTTAATTGTGAAATATGAAAAATTCACTCAATGACCCGAAATATTCAGTTTTAGAACAACTGAGGTTTCTCCAAAGCCACATCAAAGCTGCTGTGGGAGGAGGGCTCTGGGAAATACCAAGTTGAGTTTCCTACCTGGAGTTTTTGTGTGATAACAGAGGCGAGAATGGGGAAAAATCTTCTCATCCATCACGGGAGGAATAAAATTTACCCTTCTCAGAGGGAGCTGTTCAGTTTTGCTCTCCACCAACCCCTTCACAAGTGGTGGATCCCTAGAGCAGGTCCAAAGATGCTCAGCAGGAGCTGTGACCTTCCAAGCCCCAGGAATTTGTCGCAGGTGAAACGAGGAGAGGTTTGAATCCCAAACACTGAAACATTCCCCACATTAAATTTGGGTTTAACAAACACCTCAGAAAGTGCTTTCCCTCTGCCCCCTGCTTGTTAATCTTGACCCAGCAGCTTTTCCTCCATCATCTCTCTCCTCTCCTGCTTTAAAGAGAATTTTTTTGGTAATTACGAGGGACAAAGCTCGTTACAGGCTGAGCAAGGGAAGTGCTGTTCCAGGAATGTTCCCTCTTAGAGCTGAGTTTCTTCCAAGGAGAGGTGACACCCATGACCTGTGAAGTGCATCTAAGAAAATTTGTAACTTTTAGAAGAAAAAAGGGGTTTGTTTTCCAGAGAATATTTTAAATCATAATAAAAAAAAACCCTGTTAAAATAATAACTGCTGGAAAACAGGCTGTGTATATTTATTTTAGAGAAAAGAATAAGGTTTGCTGCTTGTTTACTGGGTGCCAAGACCCAATTATTTGATTAAAAAAAAGAATTTTGCTGTTGGATCAGTATTGAGTTTTAGTGTTTAGTCTTTGCAGTGGCCTCTTGAATTATTCTGATTTATCATCCTTTTCTTTTTGTCTCCTAAATTACCTTATGGTTATTTTTTAAAAAACCATTGCTGATCTCAGATCTTTCCTTCCATTAGAAGTCGTTTGTACCTTGATGGATTCCAAAGGAATTTCTCATCATTTTGAGGTGGAGGTGCTAAAATCTGTTGGAAATTTGAAGTTTTCCTTCGAGTGTTGCCTCAGGGCAAAGAACTTTTCCATCATTTTGGGGAATAGCCCAAAGATAGGAAAAGATTTGCTGAAATAATTGGCTTGGTTTTAGGGAATTAGTTGGAACAAAACCTGGATCTCCTGAAGTTTTCTGCTTGGCTGATGGTTGGACTTGAGGAATTTGGGGATCTTTTCCAATCTTAACGATTCTGAAATTCTATGATGGTGACTTAATCAATTTTACCTGTTGCATTTTGAATTTTCCACCGTAATAGGTCAGAAATTGTGGTGTTTTTTAACCATTTAAGTGAACATTCCATTGGAATGTCTTAAGGGAATATCTCATTTGATTATTACTGAAATGCAGTGCTAAAATCTGAGCTTTTTGTCTTCATCCAAACTCTTGTAAGAGTTTGCTTTTCCTCTGGGAGATGAACTTGTTCATACCTATTTCACTTCCTTCATTTTCAGGGCATTTTTCTTTTCTGCAGGAGCCTCTTTCTGAAGAGTTTAATTAAATTAAATCTAAATTTAGATGCACAAAGTTTTCCTTCTTCTCTTTTTCTTTTTGAGAGCCAGGTGGGGAAAAAAAACCTGATGTCCTGAGATCTCACTCCCACAAAACACTCAAATACTGGGAAAAAAATTGATTAATTTCTGTTTCACATCCTCAGACCCTTAAAAACCTAAATGTTGGTGTGAGATCCCAATTTGAACCATTCAGGAGAAAGTCCTGGGGTGGAAATCTCCTTTCTGTGAGAAAAGAAACAAAATACAACTTAAAATTGTTTTGGAATTGAGGTTTTAGTGTATTCATAAGAAAATGGTGAATATCACATTTGAGATGTGATTGCCCGGCTTTTAAAGGCTTTTTGGGGTTTTTTAAAATGTTCTTAGGAATTAAATATATTTGAATAAAAGTCCAGATGTTGCCAAATCTTCCCAGCTTTTCCAGGCAGAACCATGGATTTGCCTCTGCAGAGAAAGGAGAAATAAAACCCTTGAACTTGAGCTCCTAGAAAAAAACTACTCCAGAATTTTTCCTTGCAGTGATTTTTTTTCCAGCCATCACTTTCTGCCTGCTCCCTGATGAAATGAAGAGACCACGATGACAAATTCCAAGGCTCAGTCCAAATAAATCAGTTTATCTGGGCTGTGTAATTGGGAGATGTCTCCCTTCTGAAGGATGGCAGGCAGTGATTGAGGTACTGCTCATAAATAAACCTGGCAAACTGAATTTTGTGATTTTCCTGGACTCCTGAATGCCCAAGGAACAGCATTCAGGCTTGGACACTTCCAATTCCAATGGCATTCATTGATGATTTTCCTTCTTCCTGAATTAATTTTGAGATCTCATCCCATGCCCTGCTTGCCTAGGAAATGTTCAGGGAAAGAGAAATAAAGGATATTTTACTGCTGCACAGTGTGGAACTGTGTGAAAAGGGATTTCCCTTGCTTTAAAAGCTGGATTCCTCCAAAAAACCTCTCTGGAAAAGAAAGGCCACATAATCCTCTATCTGCACCAGGGGATATGCAGAATTTAAATTTGCTTCAACATAAACCCACTTTCAGTCCTATAGATTTGGTTACAAATAAATAAGGGAAATACTCTTATTTTCCCTTCACTGAGGGAGCAGCACTGTGATATCCTGCATTAATTTTACATGAAATATGAGCTGGAGGTGCTCGTGTAATTTCCTTGGAAAAATAAATAGCATTTTCTAGTGCTAAGAGGAGAGATGCACTGGGTAATCCATTTCTTTGTTATTTTGTCTCAAATTTCACGGGCATGAGATAAAAAATTGAATTAATCTTTGTTAAAAGATGACCTTTGGAATAGGCTCCCTGCTGAGTATTTTAATTATTGGAGGAGGTATTCACAGCTTGAGAGCCGGGACAGATTGATTTGCTTGGAGTGTAGCAAAGAGACTGGGGCAAATTCATACCTGGTGTTGCCTCAGTGAAATCGGAGCCACTTCTGGAAAAGGAGCAGTGGGAATATCCATTTGGGAATGCCTATTTTGCCCAGGGGACTCTGCTGGAAAATGTCTCATAATCATATTTTAGTAGTGAGAATTTTGCTGTAGGAGCCTTGTTGATTTTGGGGTTTTTTTTGGGTTTTTTGGTTTTTTTTTTTTTTTGTTTGTTTTTTTTTTTTTTTGGTTGGTCTTTTTATTGAAAATGTTTTGAATTTCTTTAAATAAAATGGATTTAGTCGATTTAGATGGGATTTTGGGAAGGAATTGTTCCCTGGGAGGGTGGGGAGGCCCTGGCACAGGGTGCCCAGAGAAGCTGTGGCTGCCCCTGGATCCCTGGCAGTGCCCAAGGCCAGGTTGGATTGGGATTGGGGCACCCTGGGACAGTGGAAGGTGTCCCCATGGCAGGGGTGGCACTGGATGATCCTTAAGATCCAACCCAAACCTTTGATTAAAAACGTTTGATTAATTCTTTGATTAAAAAAAACCCCCAGTAACTGAGAAATGTCTTCCTTTATCAAAAACTTGGTGCTTTTAGACCACCCTCGGAGCTAAAACACCCAAGAAATTTAAGTATTAATGCATCAGTATCCCCCCCCCAGCCAATTTTTCCCCTCTGGATGGTGTAAATCAGGAATTTTCACCTCAGACCATGGTCCCTGCTCAGCTAAAAGGTGTCAGGGCAGCTTTTCCCCAGCGATGCTTTCCCCTGGGTCTGGGCAGTGCAGGTCCCTCCTGCCTGCAGAAACAGCCAAAACTCATTCAGCCTCCACAGACTCAATCCTGGAGCAGGGTTTCCAAGGAGCCAATTATTCGTTAAACAAGGGATAATTGGATTTAATAGGAAAACTGTGCAGGGCCTCAAAAGCAGAGCAAAGACCTGAGAACAATGGGCTGTGGGGAAAGAGGGCAGCTGTCAGTGGAGCTCTCAGGGATTGCTGTTGGACCAATATTATTTCATATTTTCCTTAATGACTTTGGCACCAAAAGTCGGAAATGTGCTAATGGAATTTGCTGATGGCATGAGACTGGGAGACAATGTCAACACTGAGGAGGATGGGATTAATTAGACAGGATTAAATGACCTCCAAGCCTGGAATAGTAGAATTAGGGAAAAATTGAGTAGTGCAAGCTCAGGGTCGTGTCCTGAAAGAAGAATAATGAGCTGAATTCCATCAGCAGCAACAGGAGGAGTTGGACCTTTGGGGCTTTTCCTGGATCACAGGAAGCTTTTGACCCTTTAATGGGATGCAGCACAAGGAGAGAGAGGGGCTGTTGAGTTCCCAGCCAAAATCTGTTTGGGATTGTGGCTACCTGGGCTCAGGGAAAACCCAGCTGGGGCTGGAACTGATGTCTGGAACAGCTCCTGGGGGTGGCAGGGCTGGTCCCTCCAGAGGCTGGAGCAGCTCTGCTGGTTGGGCTGAGCAAAATGAGAGTGGGGAAGGGATGGGGTTGCTCTCTGTGGGGACATTGGGGGATAAATAAGAGAGGGAAGCTGTTCAGGTGATGTTTTTGTGGGCTGGACAAGGGGGGATATAAGCCAGGTTTGAATAAATGAGGGCTGGAAATGAATGGAAAGTTTGAAGCTGAAGGTGGACTGGGAATACTGGGCAAGAAAATTGAAAATTTTATGGAGGCCAGGGCTGATAAATGATGAAGGTTCTGGCTCTCAGTGGGGAGAGGGTTGATGGGGATGCCCAGGAACTCTTCCAGAGCTCTCTTCCCAACAGTGCAGAGCTCAGGAGTTGCTCGTTTCCTTAAAAATAATTTACGTTCGTGTCTAAACAACCAGTTTGAGGAGCTGCTGGTGCCCACAGAGGTCCAACACCAGTGTGGGGAGAGACCACGGCTGAATTTGTGCATCCAGAGCTTTGTGTGCCCCTCACAGAGACCAAATCCACATGGAACAACCTCTGGAGGGCTGGAATTCTGAATTGACACTTGGCTGGCACTTGTGAGGCAGATATTTATTTTATAACTCTTTTAACAGATGATTTGCTGTAAGCTTCTCATTTTCAGGGTGCACAGGGAGGGGAGGTGGATGGGGAAGGTTCATCTTGAGGGCAGTGGCTGTTTTTGGGAGGAGATTGGTAGATTTTGTGGTTATAGCTCCAAAAAAAAAAAAAAAACAGGCAACCAGCTGAGAGTTTTTGGGCTGCTCAGTCACGCTGCAGGACGATGGCACATTCCAAAGAAATTTCAAGTGGTTTTTTGGACACATCTGGAGCCAGGTCCATCCCTGTCAGCCCTGGACAAGTGTGGCTGTCCCTCCCTCGGTGTCACTGGCAGTGACTGCTGTCCCCGTGCTCTGGGGCTCCCAGCCCTGCTCTGGGGAGAGCCCAAACCCCCAAATTAAAACAACAAGAGACAAATCCAATCAGGAATGTGTTGCCAGCTCACCAGTCCCATGCGTTCTGCAGCTGAAAGCTGTGTTTTCTCTCGTCCACACTCATCTGTCTCAACAACAGCAAGGTACAGGAACAGAATTCCCAAAATCCCAGGATGTTTGGGGTTGGAAGGGACCTTGAGAAATCATCTGTTTCAATCCCCTTTCCAAGGCAGGGTCACCTGGAGCAGGGGATGGATCCGGGTGGGTTTGGAATATCTCTGGAGTGGGAACCAGCCAATTCTAAATAATTGCTTTATTTTTAATGAAGTGGAATAATGAGATACACTACTCAAAGTGGTGTTTGGGTGCCTTCAAATAATTTTTTTTTTTTTTTTTTAACCAACCCTCCTGGGCTTTAAATTCTTTGGCCTTTAAATTATCCCTTGAGATCCAACATAGACAGGGACAGGCAGGAGCAGCACATCCACAGTTCCTGCCCAGTGCTGGGTGCAGAAGGAATTTCTTGGAGCACCTGGGCTCCTAAATGTTTGTTTGCCTCAGAAAATGAATTTTTGGGCTGCTGAGGCAGTGTCAGGAGTGAGAGTCACAAGGCAAACACAGATTTCCCTGCTTGGGAGCCACCTCCTGAGGAAAACCTGTGAGTCTTGGCCTTTCCCAAATAAAACCACTCACGACCCTGTTTTTGCTGGAGTGTTTTAAAATGATTAGTTTATTATTTCAGTGTAATTACATTCCAAGCCCAGCACTTTCCAGAAGGAGTTTTGGCTCTGCTCTCACAAGTAGGTATTATTTGCTTTATGTAATTGTGGAGCATCGGTTGCCGTGGCAACGGGACACCGTTTTAAATTTAGAAACTAATTTGTTTTCTGTCACTTTGCTCTTTACTGCTAAGGAGACAAGCTGTTTGCTATTAAATAAAACTTAAAAAGAAGGAGAGATTAAACGTGGGTAAAAATATAATGTAGAAAATATCATGTAGCATTCGCTTGGAGATGAAGGAGAAAGCACTGGCGAGGCCAGGAGGGAAATTCCTCTGTT
The DNA here is from genome assembly GCA_013398115.1 of Falcunculus frontatus. Classification (NCBI taxonomy): domain Eukaryota; kingdom Metazoa; phylum Chordata; class Aves; order Passeriformes; genus Falcunculus; species Falcunculus frontatus. The sequence continues at coordinate 102,564 of VZRV01002253.1, read as the reverse complement.
CCTTTGGAATTGAGGGGAAATTTTTGTGCTGCTGAGGGGGATATTTTGTGTGTGTGTATGGGAATAAATCCAATGGAGCTGCTGCAGAGGCCTAGGAGGCCTGGAATCCCAAATTCCTGAGTTTTAATCCCATTTTTATCACTGATTTAGTTCTCTACATCAGGGAGGGGCACTTGGCCTCTTTAATTTGGGGCTAAAATAGTGACAGTGTGTAGGTTACTGAATTAAGTTATGGAATTAAGCACCTGAAAAATCTCCAGGTGAGCTTTTGCCCTCTTTCCTACGAGGAAATTTCCTTGTGTTTCCTTCGTGAGGGATTTCCTCAAACCTCTCCTGATGGAGATCCCTGGATAATCTGTTCCTCTGATCAGCTCTCCTCAGTCATAGGGAAAAAAAAAATTCATATTTCCTGGTTAAATCTTCTCTGCTTCTGTTTAAGCCCCTTTCTCTTGTACTATTCCCACTGGATTTGTCCTTTCTCCTTTATTGAAGAAAATTTTCACGTCTCAAGGCTTTTCTTGGGCCCTTTGAGGGTGTGTGGGGTGCAGGAAACACCAAAATTTGTGGTTGAATGAAAAGCAGAGGAACAGAATTCTTTGCCAGTAGCAGGGCCACCAGCCATGTGTCCAAACCACTCTAGTTTAGAAAAAAATTAAAGTTTTTTTGACCTGTGAGGGACTCAAATGCCTTCTTGAGCCTAAATACAAATGCAAGGATGTCACAGTTGTAATTTTACACATTATAAATTAGATTAAAAATGAGGTGGGGTCATTTTGTTGGACAATTTAGTTTAGACTGTTGGATTATTAAGAAAAGAAGGAAAATAAGAAATGAGAAAGGAAGCACTCGAAAGTGCTGGTCAGTGTTACTGGGCAACATCTCTGGTAATTCAGTCTGGATTTTTTAGCTATTTCTGTGTTATTATGTTTTGTGTCAGTCTGTTTTATAATCTATATTGAAGGAGGTAAAATTGTGAAATTAAATGTGCAAAATTAGGGTGAAAAGCTCCGTGCTCAGAACATCCCGGTGATGTCAGCAGAGGATTCCTCAGGAAAAACCCATGGTGGGAATCACCTCTCAGTGCCTGGGTGAGCCAGAAACGCTTTCCCAGCTCCATTAGAAGTTCAAGAATCCTGAATTTATCACAGCAGCTCCCTGGAGTGGCTTTTGTCTCACTGGTTGTGTGTGAGCTCTGCTCAAGCTGCCTGGGAAATGATGGAAATACAAAATGTGAAGGACCATTTTAGGTGCTCACCACCTTCCAAGAGGTTTTTAGGCTTTGCCGCCTGCAAAAACATAATAAAAATAAAAGAAATGAGGAAGCTGACATTATTCCCCAGAAGTGGGTCAGCCTCCAAATGGATAATAAAGGGATGAAAAGGAGGTGGAATAACGAGTGCTGCTGGCAGAGATGGATTGCTGGGCTGAGCTGCTCAGGAGCAGCATCCCTGTGCAGTCCTGCTTTTAATGGTTCTGTCTTCAGCCACTTAAAATAGATCAGTGGGGACACTTTAGGACACTCCTAAACATCCATTGTCACCCCAACGTGCCAAATATGCCATGGAAATTAAATAATAATTTTCCCCCAGCCCTTCTGGGAATGCTCTGTGGCAAAACGAGCTCGTTTTTTAAGGAATTGGGAGAGGTTTTTTTATCTCAGTGCTTTGTCCGTGGTGGGTTTTGTTGGAGCTTTAATTCTCAGACTCTTTCTGGAGCTCTGGATTAAGCTGTGATGTTCCCTTGGAGACAAAGGTGGTATTTTATATTACATAATATGGGCTCGGTACTTTTTCTTAAACAACATCTAAATCAGCCTGGGATCTTTACAGCAAAAGGAGACTATAAAATATTGATGTTCCTGCTGGAAAAGTAGGTCTTTCAGATTAATTTTTTTTTCATAAAGTAGAAAGCCAGGGATTTTTAAATGTCTGGAAGAGCCAGGCTGGTGAATTGAGCCAAGAAGCTGCAGGTTTGTGTTAGAGATGTTTTATTTTTCACTCACACTGGTGGCCTCGACTCAGGTGGGTGAAAATTGAAATTCAAAGTTAAAACTTTTCATGGAACCATGGAATGGTTTGGGTTGGAAGGGACCCTAAAACCCATCCAGTGCCACCCCTGCCATGGCTGGGGACAACTTCCACTATCCCAGGTTGCTCCCACATGGCCTTGAATGCTTTTATAATTATTTTTAGCTTTATTTACTCCTGGAGATGAATCCATATGGATAAAACCGAGTCTCCAGATGGGCGGGTGGGTGTTCACCAAGTGTTGCAGGAGGTTAAGCTGAGCTTTAGCATTTGAAACAGGACTGGCCATGGGATGCCAGATGTTGTTTGATGATGATCTGTGGCCCTAACTGCTCCATAAACAATGTTCCACTTATCCCTCAGGCCTGGATTTCTATGGAAACAGCAGCACTTGGGGGGTGGAGCAAAGGATTTTGGGAGGTTTCAGTTCTGCAATTCGGCTCAGGTTAATTTTGTAATAAAAATCTGAGCTGGAGCAGAGTGAATTCCACACGTTTATGCACCTTTTTGTGCGGGAGAAAATCAAATTATGGAGTCTCATCCCAAAATTCCTAAGTTTTAAGTGCTGCTTTTGGCTGTGGAATTGTCCTGCCAATCTCCTCCGTGAAATCCATGTGTTCAGGAGGATGGTGAGCTCAAAAATTGTTCAGGTGTCCTAACATTGAAAGCAAAAACATACCAAGTGAATTTAATTTCTAAAATTTTGAATTCATTAGGATTTTAATTTATTGTATGGAAATTTCAATTTATTAAGGATTCTTTATTTTCCCCAGAGTATCAGTAAAAATTATAACCAGGCTTACCCTCCAGGGTACCTTTATCTGCTCTGGGCACTGGAGTTCTGCTGAAATAGTTTTTAAACTTATTAACAGCTCTGATTAAAGGTTCAGCACAGCTGAAATGTGTTTGTATAGCTTTCACATTGTACTGAAATTAAAAAAATATATATAAAAAATAAAAAGAGGTGGGTGTGAGCTTTGTAGTCTCAGTGTTTGGCTTTGAGAGAGGAATTTGAAAAGCAGCAACACTTTTCGCTTGTCTTTAGAATAAAACTCGTGGAATTTTGTTCAGCCGGAGGAAACGGAGCCAATTATAAATAACTCCTTTATTTTTAGTGGAGTGGAATAATAAGATGCACCACTCAAAGTGGCATTTGGGTGTCTTCAAATAATCTATTTTTTTTCTTTCTATCCAAGCAAACACTGCAGAGAAGTTATGAGTAAGTGACTGGTTTTATCTTAGCTCAAGAGTTCGCTTTTTTCTTGTCATTATTCCTGGGTTTAATCAAAACCAGGGATTGAGTTGCTGTTCCTGGAGCTGGTTGAGGAGAGCTTGGGTAGTAGTGGAAATATTAAAGCAAACACAACCTAATAATATAAATACACAATAAAATGTGTGTGTATTGTAAGGCAAAATGCGTCCTAGAGACGGATTTATGGCTGTTTGGAGAAAACCGGCTCGAGATTTAAAGATTTTTTTTCATTGTTTGTTGCAATTTTGGGGTGTTGGTCACCAAAAAATGATCTAAGGAGCTTGGGAAGTGTGTGTGGGCATTTTCTGAGGGAGTGAGGATACAGCAGCCTCTCCTGGGCTTTGGGATCATTCCTTCTCTCCTGATTATCCAAGGGATGCTCAACTCTCCCCATCCTTGTTTTTAACACACCCAGAACCTCCCTCACCTTTTCCTGCTGGAATTTCCACCACTGAGAGTTGGAACTGGGCCTTCAGCCAGAGCTCTCCTTTACAATATTTGATTTTCCCCTTTTGGGTAACGAGAAAAGTGCACAAACGCAGAGAATTCCCTGGATTTCCCTGTTTTAGTTTGCTGGGACACCGATTTATTAATTTGGATTATGCAAGAGTGAGAGAGGCCTGGTGGAAGTGTGGATTTATTTTATGTAATTGCCACTGGAATATATTTTTCTTGGATAACTCTTGGCCATGGAATCACACAGTGTTTGTCAGCACTTTGTTAGGAGAGCTCTGAGGAGCTCCAGATGTTTTTCTGGAAGGAATCAGCAAAAGGCACTGACAACTTTATTGGCTGCTGACGTGAACTTGGATCCATCCCTGGAATGGGTTTGGAAGGATGATGGAATTGCAACAACACAGCCCTGAGCTTAAAATCAAAACCAGAGAGTCTTTGCTACATCTTGGATGAGCGTTTTAAGCCAAAGCTTCCCAATGTTTCTCCTAATTTGGCTGTTCCAATGATCCATTTTGCTGTGAAAAATGCCAAGCCTGAATGGAAAATATTGGAAGAACACTGGAAAACACAATTTGAACGGCTAATTTATGTCTGTCCTGCACAACCTGACAGGATTTCTGCTGTAGCTTTGTGCCCACTCAGTTTCCTTATCAGCTCTGTGCCAGTGCCTATCACATAATTCTCCCTTTCACTGGACCTGAGCCTGCTCAATTTACTTCAGCTGCCAATGGCACCTCTCCCTTCTTTAAAACACGGGCCTTTCCAATTTCCAGGAATGTTTACAGTCTCCTCCTAATTTGGAGCAGGTGTTTGAGCCTCTCTCCTCTGCTGTGCAGCAGAAGGTTCATAGATTTTTCATTCTAGATGGAGACAAATCCTGGTGCTTGGGATGACCATCTGTCAATGGGTTTGTTCTCCTGGACTATAAATAAAATGGTTTAGGGTTTGTTTTGATTTATTTTGATTGTGACCCTGGTGTTGATGAGGCATCCCACTTCCCACGTGGAGTTTTATGGTTGGTCGTTGCCAACCTGCTTCATTCCTTGATGGGACTTTTTTTTATTTGGGATAATTCTGGTAAAAATCAGGTCACGGAAGTGTGAGACAGAAATTTTTGGGGTTTAATCAAAATTCTTGTGGTTTAAAACTGATGGAGCTCTCGTATGATTCAGGATCACTCTTGTGGAATGTGAGCCAGAATTTCTGAGACAGTAAATAAACTATAATAAAACCTTGGAAGAGGCTGTCCAGGGAAGTGATGGAATCACTGTCCTGGGAAGAGTTCAAAAAATGTGCAGATGTGGTGGCACTTGGGGACACGGCTCAGTGGTGGCCTTGGCAGTGCTGGGGAATGGTTGGACTTGGTGATCTTGGAGGACTTTTCCAACCTTAGTGATTCTGTGATAATGAGGGATCTTGGAAAGGGCTTTTGGTCCTGCTGGAGTTTTTGTGGTTTTCCAGGGACAACATTCAAATATTCTGGGTGTTCCTTGGTGCTGTCTGAGCTCATTATCCCACTCTCTGCATCTCATCCCCTTCCCTGGAGAGGATAAAGTTCCCAAACTCGTCTGTCCAGCTCACGGCCTCTCCCGTGGTGGCCTCTCTGCTGCCTTTTGGATTCTTCTTGTTTTTCCAGCATCTTCACCACCTTTCATGACTATTTTCAGGGCAGGGCATGGATTCTACACTGGGCAGGATTGAAGATGTTCTGGGGTTTGGTCACGAAACCAAGTGGTTGTGTGGAACCTTCATGATGGTCTCCCTCCAAAAAAACAAGAGTTCCTGATGGGAATCAGGCTGTGGGAAAGGGCAGGGAGGTTCAGAGGTGATGCCATCAGCCAGCAGGAAGCTGGGATTCTGTAAGGAGTCTGAAATCCAAGTGGTTTTGGCACAGTTTGCTCTTTTTTCTGAACTTGTTTGATAATGGAGTGTCATTAATGTGCCTGTGAGCATGCTAACGCAGCTGCAGCCTTTGTGTTTTAGGGAGGGAACAGATCTTGTATCCCTGCCCGAAGAAATCTTATGGGAAATTTTCCAAGAGCTCATTAATAGCAGAGCCTAAATATCCATTCCACTCCAAGAACGAGTGCTCTGGGCTCTGCTTAATTGTTCTGGCAATTAATTTGATACCAGAGCACTTCCAAAGGAGCAGGTGGGCCAAGGCTGTGGGGAGGTGAGGTTGTATCAGCCTCCATCCACTTTCTGCCCTCATCCCACCCAAAATTATCCATGGAAACCTGCTGAAGAAAGGCATGGATCCTGCAGGACAGGTCCTGGTGAGTTGGAATGAAACCTTTCCTGTGGCCATGCGTTTGAGGAGATATTTGGAACGGGTTTCTGTATTTTGGAGGTACAAAAAGCTCTTCCCTAAATCCTTGTGTCATCATGGGAGATTCCTGCCTTTTCCTAGTTTATATATGGGCAATTATTTACCTTTGGAATTACAGCTGGTGCTGATGGCTCCTTTTTCCCACAAAAAATAACATTGAGAAAGGGTAGAGAAAGGTGTGGTTTGGTTCTCAGGGCAGATCCTCCTCCTTGCACCACGATTTGACCAGTGAAGGATCCAGCCAAGTGCAATTCTGTCCTCACCATCCATGGGTTTTTTCAGGAAGAAATGGTTCTTCAAATATAATTTAAGAGATTTTTCAGAGCTCGTCTTACAGTTCAGTCCAAAGTAGGATTTGGGAAACGTGTGTTGGAATGAAGGGGATCTGGGCACATGGAGCACTTGGGCACATTTGAGCATCTCAGCTGCAGGAGAAAAGAAAATTCATCTCATCCAAGTCCTTGGTGTCGTTAACTCAGGGACTCAGGAACTGGAGTTTGGCTCTTCTTTCCCCCAGCATGTCTAATTCTGGTCCTGTGGAAATCAAATAATTATTATTAGTTCCCATCATTCCAGTGTATTTCAGTCAGATGGAAAAGGACAAGCAACGTTTTTGACTGGTTTGACGGATGGGTGCTAGGAAATAAAATATAACTTCTGCAAGAAAAGGATAAAAATAAAGGATAGGGTTGTTCTTCCTCATAGATTTCCAGGGTAGTTCAGAATAAATAACTTGGAGAGGTTTGGCATGGGAAATCTCAGGAGCAGACGTCCTTTATGTGTGGTTTTACTGCAGTCTAATAAAATTAATTAGTAATTAAGCTCTTTTTTTTTTTTTTGCATTTTTTGATGAGATGGCCACTACTGGTCTAAAAATTCAGACGTAATAACTCCTACAAGAGAGATTCTTGAGATATACGGAGCCAGGAGAGAGTTGTCTGAGGTGTTTTCTTAGTGTGGCTTCTTACTCAATGAGTATTTTGTTCTATTTTCTTCTCTCAAAGTGAAGGACCTGCTCAGGGGACTAAAAACTTGACTTTTTTCTTTTTACATGTTCAGCCCTTTCCTTCCCTTGACACGGTGCCACCATTACAAATGAAGTAGAACGTCTTCAGACCCTTCAGTGTGAAGTAAAGCTCCAGTTTCTGCTGATTTTCTATCCGAGGGTGACAATGCCCTCACTGCTTTTGCTTCCTGGCATGCTCAGAATCTGTGTATTTTGCAAAAAATGACAGAGTTATCTCAGCCTGCAGCTGAGAGCATCTTGCTAATATTAAACTCTAATTTGGGAGGGTCTTCCAAAAAAATAAGACTTCTCAAAAATAGTGGGATAATGGGTGGAACTGAGTTCTGCAAAGAGAGAAAATTTGGTAGGAATTGAGTCGAACACCTCAGAAGAATGGAATATTTAATCTCTTCTACTGGGATCTCTGTTTTGTAGTGTGTAATTGTTTGAATGCATTTAAACTTTTTTTCTTTAGGGTTTTAGTCTCTCTCTAGACACATCAGGAAATAAGAAATTAGCTACCTACTCTTCAAGTGACCAAAGGGGGCAGCTGGAGATAAATTACATGTACAGTTAAAAATTTAAACAGAATCTGTCTCTGCTGTGCCCTTGTGAACACAAACATGGGTCAGTTGGCAGAACTTTGGGAATTCACGTCTCCACTGCCTTGCCTGCCCTTGTACCTTAATTGTGAAGCTCTGGAGAAGAGGAATTTCCTCCTGGTGCTGCCCCATCCCCTGGGTTGCCTTTGGAATTTGTTATCCCCATGTCCTGACTTCCTGCAGGAGAGCAGAGAGGGGAGCACGTTCCCACTGCCAGGATGGAGAAGGGTCAAGGGCTGCAGAGCAGCTCATAAATGTAGGATGAGGGTTGTAAATCTTGGATCTGGCACTCCTGGATCTTTTCTTTGTGCTGGATGAATCGGGTTGTTCATCTCTGCAGTGAGAGCTTTGCAATTGTGGGGCTGGAGCATGTCCAGGGAAGGGAATGGGGTTGGGAATGGGGCTGGAGCCCCAGGAGCAGCTGAGGGAGCTGGGAAAGGGGCTGAGGCTGGAGAAAAGGAGGCTCAGGGGGGACCTTGTGGCTCTGCACAACTCCCTGACAGGAGGGGGCAGCCGGGGGGGGTCGGGCTCTGCTCGCAGGGAACAGGGACAGGAGGAGAGGGAACGGCCTCAGGGTGGGCCAGGGCAGGCTCAGGTTGGACAGCAGCAGGAATTTCCCCATGGAAAGGGAGCTCAGGGATTGGAACTGCCCAGGGAGGTTTGGAGTGCCCATCCCTGGAGGTGCCCAAGGAAGGGCTGGAGGCGGCACTCAGTGCTCTGGGGACAAGGTGGGGATGGGGCACACCTTGGACTTGATGGTCCTTNTATAATATTATTTATAACTTATTCTATACAATATTATTTATAATTTGTTCTATACAATATTATTTGTAATTTATTCTATACAATATTACTTCTAATTTGTTCTATACAATATTATTTGTAATTTGTTCTATACAGTATTATTTGTAATTTGTTCTATACAATATTATTTCTAATTTGTTCTATACAATATTATTTCTAATTTATTCTATACAGTATTATTTCTAATTTGTTCTATACAGTATTATTTCTAATTTGTTCTATACAGTATTATTTCTAATTTGTTCTATACAGTATTATTTCTAATTTATTGTAACAGCAGATGGAAAAATGCCTTCCCCAAAGTGTCAGGGTGGAACAGCAGCAGGACAAACACCTCCCACTCCTCAGGGAATGTCCCCAGTAGGGAGGTGGATGGAGGTCAGGAACCAGGATGGTCTCTCTGAGGTAAATCCGTGTTTTTTCCTGCTGCAGGAGCAGCCCAGCTCTGTAATAAGCAGAGCTCCAGTGATTTGGAACTTCCCACTTTACCTAAGCCCTCATATCTTGTTTTTCTTAGCATTTCCTTAACCTTCAAAGAGGAATGGATTAACTTTTTAAGTAGGAATGTGCTGGCAACTATCAGAACTTGTGTTTACCACCCAGAAAAAAAACTTGTCAGGAGAATAACTTTAGAAGAGGAGGGAATGATTCCTTGCTTAATTATACATTAAAAAATGGTAAATTTATTCCTGCAGATTATTTAAAACAAATTATTCAGCCACCCTCAGGGAGCACTGTGAAACGGGGAGCGCTTGGGCTCTTCTGCTGGAACAGAATCCTCCTCCCCTGGGTTCTGGGTGAGAGTTTGAATGGGATTAGACCATGAAAACTGGGAATAAGTGAGGAGCAGAGGATCACATCAGCTCCTAATTGTCACAGTTCTATTAAGAGGGATCTCACCTGCAGTGAGTTTGCTGCTCCTGTGCTTATCTCGTGTCAATTAACACAGGTTTTCTCCTGATTTAAGCTTTATGTGACAGTAGAAGCCCCCAGAGTGCCACCATCTGTTGTGGGGGAGAGAAAAGTGGGAATGAAACACTCTCTGGCCAAAGTTTAGGAATGATCCTGATGTTATTTTTGACCTGACAGTAAATCACAGTTGTGTTGTGCACCTTGAGATTCACCTCCTGCACCGGCATCTTCTCTGCCATGAAATTGGGGAAATTGGGGATGTGGTGCAAGCCAAGAACAGCCTGGGAATCCTCATGGATGCTTCCAACAGCTTCCTGGGCATCTCCCTGCTGGATCTCATTCAGCTCTGATGCCCCTTTCTGGGAAAAGTTTTCCACGTTCTGCAGTGAACTCCTCTTTGGCTTTAAGGTCTTGTGTCCAACTCAAGGTGCATCATTAAATCTCTGCCATAAAACGTGGGATTAGCCATTTTGGGAAAAAAGACTTTGGCTAAATTCCATGGGGGAAAGTGGCCTGGATATGAGTGGAGAGCAGGGATGTCCTGAATTTATGGATTGGTGGTAGAGAATTTGGGAGGGTTGGCTGAGAGCAGAGGGAAGAGGTGCCTCTCCTTTCTCCCTCTTTTCTGGCGGGTGAGAAATCCCTTCACAATTCCCTGCTTTGTTAATCCCTTCAGGAGGAGACTCAGTTTTGAGGCTTTTTATGTTTCATCTGGAATCTCTTTTCGTCCTTGGCTGGATGTTCCTGTAGGAGACAGCCCTGAGATTGCAGTCAAGGTGTGGGAGGGCAAAACAGCCAAATTTTAAGTGCTAAACATTCATCCAGAAGACAAATTTTTCAGGTTAACCAGCAAAAATAATTTGTTAGTTGATATTGTTTTTGTGTTTTAGGAATCCAAGTGGAATCTGGAACGGGCATTTTGTGTAGGAAATGTTCTCCTGCCCTGTTTTCCAGAAAACATGGCATATATAAAAACAACCAAGTGATTTTTTTTTCTCTGTAATAAAATATTTCTGCCATCTTTAAGCCCAGTTCCCAGGGGTAAAAGTATGGAAATTGTTCTCCGATAATAAGTTTTCCATTTTGTTTTATTTGCGGGATGACAACACTGAGTAATCACAGAGCACTATTTACAAAATTAAACCAACAGCAGTGCCTGCAATTCAAAGAATTAATATATCCACACTCTCAAAAACAAACCCCCAAACAAATCAGAGAGAATTCATTTGTTTGACAGCCGTACAAACTGAATAATAAAGTGGGAAAATAACCGAGTTTGGAATTATTTGGCTGGGAATAATTTGAGAAAGGAAGAGAGGAGGTGGGGGGAGGAAGAGGAAAGGGAAAAAAGAGTGTTTTGAAATAATTTGCAGCTTAAACTGGTGCATTCCTACAGGATGAACTGCATGAGGTTACAGGGGTGTTTGTTTAATTCTTTGCAGTGGTTCCCAGCTCATCCTTTCCATCATCTCTTGGTTTTAGGCAGAATGTGTCGATGAAGGGTTTTTCTTCTGTGTGAGATCTGGACTTTGTGTTTTACGTTTCTGATGTTCCTTGGCAGAGGGAGCAGTAGGGGATGAGCTGCACCCCTGGAGCTCAGAGAAGGTTTTGGGTTCTTCCCCATTTTGAGGTGAACAAGTAGAAATTGGGCAAGTTGGTGAAGCTTTGTTATAAAATATGTTTATTTCTGTGTATTTCGGCGAGGAGTGGGAGTTGTGACCTCTCTGAAAAGTCAGGACACTGCACACGCTGAGGTTTTAGTGAAGTGTTCTCTGTGTGGCTGATCTTTGACATCATCTTCCTGCTAATAAATACAGAGATCTGGAATTTTATCCTTACTCAGGCTTAGGAAGGGAGGCATTAGCACTCCTCCACGTGCCCTGATTCCCACCTGGATTATTGCTCCCCGTTTTCCAGGAGTGTTTCTATCTGCCTGCATTTCATGAAGTTAAGATCCACTCGTGACTGTGTGGGCCAACATCAGCTCAACCCTCCAGAGCTTTTTGATGAGGAATTGCTTTGGAATCTTTGGTTGAAAACTTGGGAATTTCTTACCATCTGTGTTTTTATTTCTCATTTCTTTCATTTTGTATTTTTTTTCCATTTGCTGTACTTAAAACTAGCGTGACTCAACATTTTCCTCAAGTGTTTTACAAACCATGGACGTGAAGATTTAAAATATCACCAGGCCTAAAGGTAGAATTATTTCACTCTTGACTATTTTGACGTTGGCACCCAAACAATTCAGCGAGTAGGACTAAAATCTTGCCAGCTCCTCTTTGGGAAAGCCTGGGAGTGTTGCAGTCTGAGGTTAACTGTAGTAGCTTTTCTCTCTTCCCTGATTTTAATCAATGCCTCAGGGCATTGCATTTGGTTAAATCAAGCAGCAGACAAAACGCAATGCACTGCTAACCTCCAAAGTGTGTGCACAAAGTTCCTTCATAAAATATGCATGCAGAACACAGAGCTGTAATGATAATGATCCTCTCTAGGTTATTCCATAAAAGATTCAGCATTTTTAGGGTCTGTAGGCTTTGATTTTGAGGTGGTTTTTTTTTTTTTTTTTGAAAGGAGTTCCAAGGATTTTCCTTTTGTATTTGTTTATTTTTAATGAACGTCCCATTAGCATATGAAAGTCATATTAACATCCACTGTGCTGAGCACTCACTTTAGGTTTGTTTCTACTGCTGGGACTTATTTAGCTGGGAAAAATGTGTAATAAAGGCCTGCAGATGGCATTCTTGGTCAGCCTTTAAACCCAGTCCTAGCTGCACAAGCAGCCTCCCTTTTTGTGCTGATGTGGGAGATAAATTAGAATTTTGGATGCTGCCTTTCCCCGTGCATGTGCTGGGTGTAATCCATTTGGGGCCCTGGCATTTCTGCAGAGCCTGGGGATGATAAGAAGTGCAGGGAGCTCTCCTGATAACTGCTGAAGTGATTTCTGCTGCTGCCTGTATCTGACACTGACATAATCTGGAGTTAAAGATGTGTTCCCTGCTAAAGCCTGGAGCATGGAGGCTGAGGGGTGCTGCTCCAGTTCCTTTTTATTCCTGGAGAAGGGGTTTTTTTTCAGGTAGCAGAAGGGTTATTTATAGGAATATATGGCTGATTTCTGTTTGCACTCCCATATTTCCCAGCACAATTGCAAACAGACTGAGGATGGGAAAACCCTTCCAGAGTGAGGTGCAGGATTGTGCCTGGGAGCTGGGAATGCAGCAGTCGTGGGATCACGGAGTCGTTTTGGTTGGAGAAGACCTCCAAGAAAATCAAGTCCAGCCTTTGCCCAAACACCACAATTCCCCACTAAACCACATCACATATGGTTATCACATAAACCATGTCACATATGGTTATCACATAAACCATATACCCAATGGTCCATAAATTAATTTCTGTGTCATAGGAACTATTTGTGTGTTTGTGTTGGGGGCTGGCTCCTAATTCCTTTGAATATCCCATTTGCAGGGCTCTGTCCTGCTCTTTGATCCACCCTTCCCGTGCAGTTTCTGTTTCTCAAATCCAAGGAACCCCTTTTTTACCAAGCCTGGCTCTTTTCTACTTTTTACGTGAAAAAACTGGTATCTGAACCAGGATCTTACCTATGGATAGAGTTGAAGTCACAACCACCAACACATCCTTGGAAACTGCAAATGGGACTAGGGATTGAATCATGGAATTATGGAATGGTTTGGGTTGGAAGGGACCTTAAAGCCCATCCAGTGCCACCCCTGCCATGGCAGGGACACCTTCCACTGTCCCAGGTTGCTCCAAGCCCCATCCAACCTGGCCTTGGGCACTGCCAGGGATCCAGGGGCAGCCACAGGTTCTCTGGGAATTCCATCCCAGCCCTTCCCCACCCTCACAGTAAATTCATCTAAATATAGGAACATGAATTTTCTACTTTTAGGGGATTCTGTGGATATTTCACCAGGTTTATAGAAGAATGTGGCTCCTGTGCTCTTGTGGTTGGCTGTCCTGAGAAAGTGATGGAGCTGGGGTGGAGGTGAAGTTCTCTTCTGTTTAAATTAGATAATTTTGGGAGCCCAAGGGAAAGAGATTTCTCTGGGTGTAGAAGGCACTGAAGGCCAGGCCAAGGCCTGGATGGCTGCTGCTTGGCACCACTCCATCCTCAGGGATGAGCTGCTGGACTCCCTTAAGAGGTAAGGAGAGGATAGGAAAGAAAGAAAAAAATTGCTATTCCTAATTTTATCTAAATGATGTCCTTTTTCCTAAAGGAGTATCGTTTTTAACCAGCCCTGGAAGATGAAGCTGATATCGTTTTCCCACAAATTTTCATTCTTTTCTGTCTTGTGATCCGTATTCTGGGAATATCAGAGCCACAGAGCCGGGATCACAAGATGGAATGTTTGGGATATCAGGGCAGGGATGATAATGCAATGCCTCTTTACTTTTGATTTTCATCTTGGCTCCAGCTCTGTGTCACATTAAAGAGGGACTCCTGTGCTCTGATAACTGTGCTGGGACGTTGCCGTCCTTCCCAAGGTTACAGACCCGTGCTGGAAGACAAAGAGAAGCAAAATTGTTTAACTAAAGGGGAGAAGTTTCACTTTCCTTGAGCTTGTTTTCCACGTAGCTGTCACTTGTTTATCAGGAACAAAATATATTCCAAACACACGCTGGAATGAACAGCGCACACGGCTCAGCTCTGATGGATGCTCAATACGGAGCTGTCGGAGCTGGATGAGTTTGCACTTTATTTATTTCTTTTTTGGCTCTTCAAATGCAAAGCCCAAGAGTCAGGGACGTCAGGCAGACACTGAATTTAAAAACAAAGCCACCCAAAAATGCGTTGCTTTCGTTCATAGAGCAACTCCTGCAGCCGTTCCTTACCTCTGGCAGATTTCATATTCTGGGCAGATAAACTGTTGTGATGGTTAATAAATATTCTGATAGTTAATAATCATTTCGGGGCAAAAGCCATGTTCAGCTCATATTGAATCTTATCGAATGATTCTTGTTGACTCAGAGGCAGCACTGAGACCTCGGTAGCTGCTCAGACTAATCCAATCAGATTATTAATTCTTTGGAGAATGATGGTTTAATTTTTTATCAGCCGTGATTGAGTAAAAGCTCCTGATGCAGTGAGGAGAAAGCAGCTGGGAGTCTCTGGAAAAATTGTGGCATGTGGTAGGGGGTGGAACTGGGTGGGCTTTAAAGTCCCTTCCATCCCAAATGAGTCCGAGATCCAGAGCTGCCTTTGCCCTGGAGTGTTCACAGCTTTCATCCTGGTGGCTCTGTGAACTCACTGCTGTTGTGGCTGAATCGTTTTGGGAGAACAACAACTTTCCTGGCAGCTGTTACAGTCCTGTGGGATTTCTGGGATCTGTGTAGGGAAATGAGGTTGGCTCCAGGACACGGCTGTGGGGGAGTGGGGTCAGGAAATCCATTAAGGGCAGAAATCTGGGCTGTGCTGAGTAAAGCACGTGCACTGAGATGCTGTCTGTGCTGAGCCGGGCTTTGTGCAGCTCCAGGGAGTCCCCTGGAGCCATTCCTGTGGTTCAGGAAGGTGTGACCTGCTGAAATCCCCTTTTCCTAATGTTGGTAACGTGGGTGTATGTTGGGGAAGATGAAACAGGAAAGCCTTGTGAATATGATTGTTTAAGTTTGGAGAATATGAAACCTGTAAGTGAAATAGAATTAAGGGCAGAGTTCGATACCTGAAGTGCCAAACCTCAGTTGCCGAGCAGCTGGAGGACAATTGATGCCTCCTGCAGCCACCTAGAAACAGAGACTAGACAAGAGGAAGGGAATAAAGACAGGTATTTATTTGAAGGGCCTTCAAGGTACACCCTGGGGGAGCCAAAGGCTGCTTCCAAAAATTGGACCCCAAGATGGACCCCAGGTCACGAGTTCTTCACACTTTTATAGGTTTGGATCATTTGCATATCAGGGTTAATTCTCCAATTAAAGCCCCAGTTTAATGATGTAACTCCCCTCAGCTTGCCCCCCTTAGAATCTTTGGTTTACACATTTTGGGCCTAAAAACAGCCTGGCTGTCCTTGAAGGCAAAGCCTGGAGAGGCTTTGTTATGTCTGCCCAGTACGAGAGAGCAGGAATTACAGGCTCCAAGGAACTTCAGAGTTA
>VZRV01002253.1:16890-79106 GCA_013398115.1 Falcunculus frontatus | reverse complement strand
CCTTTTCCCCCCTTCCCCGCCTGTCATTTTGAGGGCTGTAACCAGGAGCTGTTTTCCCTGGATTTGTTCTCCCTGAGCCCAGCTTTTGGGCCAGGCAGGAGCAGGAGGCA
This sequence comes from Falcunculus frontatus, assembly GCA_013398115.1. Taxonomy (NCBI): domain Eukaryota; kingdom Metazoa; phylum Chordata; class Aves; order Passeriformes; genus Falcunculus; species Falcunculus frontatus. Next base: position 78,996 of record VZRV01002253.1, on the reverse strand, counting down.
GCTGCTGCCTGCAATTCCCAGTGAGCTGGGATTGCAAATCTGCCTTTAGAAAGTGCAATCCACTGCACAACTCCCGATTATCTCAGATGCAGTAAAATCTTTGCCTGCTGTGAATCCAGCAGCGAGAGCCAGGACTCAGCCTCGAAAGTTTTCCTCTCTTTTTCCTTCAAAACGACTAAAATTGGGCAGGCGCAGCCCTGGACTGGGGCATGGTGCTGGAGGCTGTGCAGGACATTCCCTTGATGTTGATGCTTGGAGCTATCCCTTGTTTCCAGCTGCTTCCCAAATCCCTGCTGGCCATGGGATGATGATATTAAAGCTCCGTGAGACTCCACGGTGGGATTTGGAGGGATGAGAAGTGTCTGGAGCACAATGGGATGCACGCTCTGAAATAGAGATGGGAGAGCCGCGGCTTTGAAGTGCAGAGAGGGTGAAATTTTCCCTGTGTCAGGAGCTCCACGGAGCCCTGGGTACCATGGAAATTCCTGTTAAACCATCAAAGTCAGGCTTAAGTTGAGCTCAAGTGAATGGGGCCTCGTGCCTGAGGGTAAACTTCACCCTGGCTGCTTATTTTTGGGAAAGAAGCTGTTTAAACTGGAAAACACAATGTTTAGTCGGGATATAAACAGGGATCTGTTACCCAGGTGTGCAAATTGGGACTCAAATCCATCCTTCAGTGCCTCAGCAGTGATTTCATTGTCCTGGACAGGGTTGGGGCAGTGGCTGAGCGCTTTTCTTCTGTGATTTATTGAAAATATGATGATCAAACTGGGCTTGATTGTGCCTCCCAGTGGGGCTGGGAAGGCTCCATCCACCCGGGCTCCTGATCCCGGTTTGACTGAAAACTTGGCAAATACAAAAATAAACAAGCAAGGAGGAGGGGAAAAGCAGGAGAGGGGAGGAATGAGAAAAGCCAAAAGGTGAATTACCCTTGGGTTGAGGCAGCCTCAGCCACTCTGGAAGCTCTCGAGGTCTTCAGCCCCTTTTGGGTCTGGGCTTGTCCCCTGTGACCTCCTGTGACCTCCCAGCTTCTCCCAGGTAAAGCTTTCCAAAGCTACTTTCCCAGCTGTTTTTCAACAACTCATTTATTCCATTCACTCTTCCCTAAGATGAATTTCCCAGTCTTTCTGTTAAGAATTTGAGGGAATTATTCATCATAACGCCGAGACTCTTCACCAATTAATGGGTTTATTAGCTGTTATTAATCAAGTGTTGTTTACTGTGCTCTTTGTAAATGCCATTTTGTGTTTTCACCAGTTCTTCACACCCAGCTTGTTGTACCCATAATTGCTTTTGTATTCTGTTAAAAACAAAAAGAGATTCACAATAATCAAAATAATAACCAAAATGATCAGTGATTTTTTTTAAATACAAGTGCTGTTTCTTTAGAGGGGAAATGCCTAAAGGTGTTCATGGGGATTTAACAACAAAAATGCAGAGTTTTGAGACAGAGTGAATTTTTTCTCTCTTTTCTAATAGTTTCCATGGAATTGCTCCACAAACGTGGCAAAACGAGGAGATTTTAAGCACAACCCAAGGTGTTTTCCAGCCTCACCCTATTTCAAGGCACAGCATCTCTCCCTGGTCCCTTGGGAATGGCACCAAATATGGGAATATTCCCATATTCGCCACGCTGCATTCCACTGGGGAAAACAGATCCCAGGAAAGGACCAGGGGGCTGAGGAAAGCAGCACCTGCTCTGAACTCCAACTCCTCAGCTCATTGCATTCCTAAGAATATTCTTAAAGCACCTTCTGCTTTTCCTCACCCATGAAATTACTTTTTGCATAACCAACACTGCCTGCTCTGCCCAGTATCTTTTCTCCAGTGGCTCCAGTGCATCCTTGGAATGCCGACAGCTTTCACTGCTGCTGTGTCAGCCAAGAGCAAAAAACACATCCTATGTCTGGGAATATCTTTTCTGGGGACGTGGAGAGCCACCTGTGCATATTAAACAGCTCAATAATGGTTATTAAATTGCAGGGGAAAATGAGACTTGGTTGAAAAGAGGCTTTGCCTTCCTCCTCTCCCATTTGGCAGGTGAGATGTGGCCCTGGACACCTCAAGGAGACGGTGCTGAGGGTGTCACAAAGTTGTGAGGCTGCATTTACTGCGATCTCTGATAAATTAATTAGGCTTCTTTTAAAAGCTTTGGAAACGGCCTATTTATAGTTGAGAGCGTATTTACCAGCCTCAGAGGGAAACTGCAATTACATTTTCAGTTTAAAAACGTCGTTGTCTTGCGCTGACCTTCCCTTGCTTCCTCCTGCCCTTCAAAGCAGAGTGAATTCCCGGGAAGTGCCAGGCTGCAGCTCGAGGAGTTGGTGTCACTTTGGAGGGCAGAGGCTCTGGCAGCTCTGAGGATGCTGCTTTTCCTTCCAAACCCATCCCTGCAGAACTTGCTAAAAGCACCAAGGGTCCCACGGTTCAGGCTGGGATGGAGAAGCTGCAGGAGCCTCCTGGAGATGGTCAGGATGGGGAGAAGGTGCAGGGACCACACAGCCCTGGCCACCCTGCCCCAAAATCCTGTGTGTCCTCTTCATCTCCGTGTGCCGTGGGGTGAGTTGGGAATTTTTGGCCGTTGAAATCTCTCCTGCTGGCGTGGGAAGAGGCACCCTGCAAGCAACAGATTCCAGAGGCAACCACAGAATGCCAAAGGGGTTGGGTTGGAAGAGATCTTGAGGATCTCATTCCATATTCCTGTTCATGGGCAGGGACTTCTTCCACTGTCCCAGAGGGCTCCAAGCCCTGTCCAGCCTGGCCTTGGACACTTGCAGGGGTCCAGGGGCAGCCACAGCTTCTCTGAGCACCTTCTACTCTGGGATGAGCCATAACATCTTTAATTCCTTCATGAAGGGATGTTATTCTTATCCCAGGTGCTCCAATTCAGTTTTACTCATCCCCTACTGCCCTTTGCAACCCCTAGGAGCTGATATCCATTGATTTTTAAAGCTGGATATCGGCTTTATTCTTATAGGGAGCAGGAATTACAGGTGATGCCCTTTTTAATGCAAAATCCTTTGTGGATGTTATTTATTTATTTAAATTTTTTTTCCCCGAAAGTTCCTTTGTTTTTTTTTTTTTTCCCACGAAGATTCTTCCGACTTCTTGCTGCCTGCTCATATTTCAGAAGACAAGCCACGCAGGTTTTTTAAGTCTGTAACAACAAACTCTGTTCCAAAGCAGTTTAAAAATCCTCTTGAGGGAAAAGCATCTCCCAGTTCCAGATGGCTCCAGCGTTTATTGTCACCGCGGCGCCGTTTGCTACAGAAGAATGAGTTTCCTCTTGGGGAATGAAACCCCACACCCTGACACCAGCACAGATGCCTGGAACTCTCTGTCCAGGAAATTTATCCAGTGGCTAAAAGCTCTGTGGCCTTGTCTGGAGCCTGTGGCCAAGGATTGATGGATGTGTCCGCCGAGCCCTCGCGCTTCGCGAATAACCCGCGGTGACTCGTGGAAACGGACGTGCGGGGTTTTGTCAGCCCAAAATATCAACAGGCGGGTGATGGCTGATCAAAACAAAGAGCCAGAGCTCATCCAGCCTCTCCCTGCCACAGTTTGGGCTTGGAAATAAAAATAACAGGGATACACGAGGAGAAATGGATAATATTGAAATTTTGAGCCGTGCCTCAGTGAGGGTGTTTGTGTGAGCGACGTGTGGCCTGACGAGGCACTGCCACCCCTGAGCTGGTGCCACTCCAAATGTCAAATTTCAAAGCAGAGGAAGGAAAATTGGACGTAATGAAAGGTAAAAGACAGCGACTGTGGTGCAGTTCTCTGCTTTCCCTTTTCCCTGCTGTGCCTGGTGGTGCCGTGCTCCGATGGAGCTGCTGCATTCCCACCATTCCCTGGGCAGAGATGGGATTTTGTGGAGTTGTTACTCCGAATAAAGCTGCTTTTCCCCTTTCAAAGTCAAATTCTGAACTTCGGGGAGAAAACACGTGGCTTGATAATTTATAATTAATTTAGATTGTTAATTTTGATTATTTTGGTCATTTTGATAATTAATTTAGATTTTTTTTTAAGAATAAGATTTAATTTTCCCAATCAATTTATTTTAGAATTCTGTCACTTTTTGGAGGTTCCTCCTTCTCCAAGGTTATTAATCCACCTGCCTTCTCCAGGCTTCACCACATCTTCTTTTATAGGCTCTAATTGAGTTTAGCACTTTACCATCACCTGTGATAATCCATTTAATGACCCTGTAACGAACAGCTCAGAGGGGGAAGGTTTTGTTCCAATGTTCAAATCTTAATTTGAGGTCTTTTCGGTTCTGAGATGACATTAGGGAACCCACAGCTCCTCTCACAGCTGATGGATTTGGTGGAAATCTGCACCTCTTTATTCCACTACATCTCCCGAATGTGACACAGAGTCCCTGCAGCTGTGTCATCACTTTGAGCTGATAAACTTTTCCTCCACCAAAATTTCTGGTCATGGAAGCTGCTAAGTGTGTTTTAAATGTCTCAACTTTCCAAGTTCTGGCGTTTGGGACACAGGTGGACAATGAGCACTTCTCTCTGCACGTGCTCTTGATTTTTCTTGAGCAATCCTGAGCTGGTTTCTCTCCTGTGCAGGGATGAACACAAAAAGTTCTGATGGAGTTTGACACCAAAAAAGAAGTTTTTAAAGTCTTCTACAGAAGGGCTTAACAGTTAAAGAAAAGTAACTGTTAAAAATTAATTTGTAGCCTGGCAAAAAAGGGGTTTAGAAGAGGGAGTAGAAAATAAACAGCAAAGGGAATTCCACCAGGGTGGAGAAATAAGGAATCTGCGTGATTCATTTAAATGTTGTGTCCTGTGTGTGTCCATTATCCACCACCACAACTTTCAGTCTGCCTCCATCCTTTTTTAAATAGCCCCAGCATCCAGATGCTTCTTTGGAAATTATCATCTGGCCACTTGTAATGAGAAAAATGTTAAATACTGAATTTATGTCAACAGAAATGTGCTGTGGTAATATCCGAATTAACACTGAATTTAAAATCTCAGTGGGTCTTATTTTACTGAATTCATTTGGATTAAGGGTTATTATTAATTTCTTCAAGTGCTTTCTATTTTTCTTTTGCATTTTGTCCACGAGCTAATTAATACTTAATACAAGTTTGGTGGAATTATATATTTTATAGCTGGATTTAATTAAGCAGAACAATACAAGGAGCTTTTCATTGTGAAGGCATCGTGATGAACCACGTGGCAAGTGGGAGGTTTCATTCCTTCAAGAGCCTTTCCTGAGGGAAAAAATTCCCAAATTAATCCTGAAAACTTGCAATAATCTAAGTACTGGCCAGGCAGCCTCCAGTTTGCTCTTCATTCCTCTCAGTGCTAATTAGAAAATCAGATTTTTGCCTAAATAAACACAAAATCAGAGCTGTGTGTAAGCAGGTTCTGAGTGCTGAGACACCTTTCCAGCTGAAACAGCTCTTAAATTCTGCATCTTTTTTTGTGCTACTTGAAGAGATTTTGCAAAAACAAATTTATAAACATATGGCCCAGGTCTGAAGTGCTTCTGAAGCACAATTTTTGTAGCTCATCACTTCTTGCCGGTGACAATGGGGACATTAATTCCGATGGCTGCATCTCTACTAAAGGTTGTAAATTTGGGAGAGAGGGTGTTGGCAATGAGCATCTCTGCCTGCTCCAAGTGGGAATGTTGGAGCTGTTTCCAAGGGAAGGAAAACAGGGACTCAGGGAAAAAGGGATCTGTACAAAGTGAAAATTCAGCAGTGGAAAAAAAAAGACTCTTTTCAGAGGCTCAGTTTGGTTTCTCCCGCTCTTAAATCGTGGCTAAAGGTAAAATTTACTCTTCTGTCAATAAATGTTGAACTTCTGAACCCACATTCTGTGATTATGCACCAGAATGTGTAAAATAAAACCTTTTTATTTAGGTTAGAATAAACCCAGATTTTGCAGACTTTGGAGTTACGTGTTTTAAGACCGAGGGTGGATTGACCCTTAATCAATAGAAGATTTTAGGCACAGATTGGATTTGAAATTTTTCAGTGGGACCATCTTTTGAAAAACACCTGTCAAAACAAATTGTGATTTGATTCATCTTTTCACTCCACAGGATTTTTCAGGCTTCCACCTGAAATCTCCCAGTTTTCCCCCCGGAGTGTTATGGATTTGTGCCTGTGGGGAGCTCTGGTTCTCTGTTCTCTGCAGAACTCCTGGAAATGGGTGAGTTTTCCAGGCAAATCTGAGTTTCTGAAATCCAAATTTTGGTGACAGATCTGGCTCTCCAAGAGAATGGAAATTCAGCTGATCAGAGAGCAAAATACTTGGAAACTTGGGCTATGGTTGATAGACATTTCTAATTTAATTTTACCATTTTTGCAAGATTCCTATTGCCAAATATTGTTTAAAAGTGAACAAATTTCAGCCCTTGTTTGTTCAGCTCCTGTTTTATGACAAAAACTGCAGGAACAGGCACCGGACTGACTTACAGAGAAGTATTTCCCTCAAAAAAAGGGGAAAAATACAACCCAATGCCCTTTACAATTTAACTTAATTAAAGCCAGCTTTGAAATTTCTAAACCATGAGGCTGCAGGAGGTGATAATTAGCTGACAAGCTTAAAAAGTATAAAAAGTGGAAACCAAAGTCAGTGAAAAATAGAATAAACTCGTGGTGATTAGGACTTGTTCTGTGCTTTGTTATTCCCGTGGGGTGCCCAGGGAGGGGGCCTGGGATGATCCCTGGTGGGAGAAGAGCCTTTTGTCTGCCCAAGGATGTGGCAGAACTGCTGACAAATGACACAAAATCCCCCCAAACCAGCCCAAAAATCTGAATATTTTCAATCTTGAAATGACCAAATTGTTAATGCTTTTGTGGCTTTTATTTAAAATTACATGTTTATTTATTTTGTGCAGGGTTGGGATGGCTCTTACAGCTATTCTTGTCTGAATCCTGATTTAGTGATGCTTTTTTGGCTTCCCTGGGCATGGACAAACCCCCTGCTAATAAAGGTGGGGTTCTCTGTGTCCTGCCTGATGGTTTTGCATTCTCAGAGGGATCACACTGCAAATATGGAATTACAGGAACAGGAGAGCAGGGAAAGGAGCCTGGGCTGGAGGTTTCACACTGAGAAAATTTGAGCCTCCCTGAAAGCAAAAATAGTCCCATCTGGCCAAAATCCTTTTTGTTGCTTCTTCCAGGGCCTCCTCCGAGGGACCACAGAATGGGAATGTGCCTTTAGGATGGAAGGGGGTGGAAAAACTCATCTTTATGCCACATGTGCTCAGTTCCCTTCCAGATGTGGGCTGTAATTCTAGATGTGGTCTTAGAATCCAGGAGTTAGTACTGAGATCCCTGATAGCCACACCTCCAGCAATGAATAATCCAGCAAAATGTGGAGGAATCGTGGAATCATGGAATGGTTTGGGTTGGAAGGGACCCTAAAGCTCGTCAAGTTCCACCTCCACTATCCCGGGTGTCTCCAATCCCGATCCAGCCTGGCCTTGGACGCTTCCAGGGAGGGGGCAGCCATAGCTCCTCTGGATAATTATGGTCAGAGATTGATAAACAGAACTTTTTAAAGGGATTGGATCGGGAAAGATCCGAAAGGAAGAGTTGGTTTTATTTTGCTTGACCTAAACATGTTTTGGTGTGAGACCTAAACTCACCTTGAAGGAAGGAGCTGGTTGGGTTCTCCTTTTTGGTAGCTGAATGTTAAATTCCACGTTTCTTTCACAGACATTATGCTAAAATGATAAACAGAGAGATTTTATTGAATCTACGTGAGCAAACAGAATTTTTCAAAACAATTTCTGAATGAGGCCTGACATCCAAAGCAACTCCTCTAAAATATTTCATATTACTTCAGTGTTCTGATTGAAATTCTTGCAAAGCGATGTTTTCGTGGCTGCTCTTTCTGAACAGTAACTAATTACATTGAAAGGATTACTGTTGTCATTTTAAGAGCAGCAAAATGATGATAAAGTACAAAAATGGGGAGAGAGTTCGTGATTTGCAGTCTCGGAAGAGCAAATGGAATTAACTTGAAATAACTCTTTACATTGCTGCAGTCAGAAATGGGCAGGATGTGCTATTTCCACAGAAGCTGCAGATTTTATTTGGTTTGTTGCTTGATTTGCTCTCACTCTGATTAAATTTGAATGCGGCTGTACCTCTTACATGAGTAAATATTGCTCAGTGAAAGACCCACAGATTGTTCAAGGCTGAAAGGTGTCGCTGTGCGGGTCTTAGGAAGGTTTCTGTGGGAAATAAAAAGGGATTTTTAAAGGATTTAAGGTGCTTTTCCTTCTCAGTTTGAATTACAGGGTCCTTTGTCAGCTCTTGTGTGCTTTGGGTGCTCTGAGGTGCCAAGTCCTTCATGGGCCTGGGCTGTTCCCAATGCCAGTCTTTGCTGTCGTATTCCTCGCTCTTTCCTGAGGAAAATTGGTGCAGGTGGTGCTTTTGGACTTGGAGCCTGCCCTCGTTTGGTTCTGATGATGATTTTTTGGAGGGGCAGGAGAGATTTTGCCTCAGAACTTGGTTCCAGAAGCACTGCCTGAAGCTCTCAGCATTTTTCTAGGCCTTTCCTAATCTCAGTATTTACATTAAACCACTGAATCAGTGTTTCCCAAAGAAGTCTCGTAGGGGGCATGAGAATTCTCAGGAATTGCGTGCCCAGTGTGAATAACCCTCCCTTGAAGGATCCCGGGGCTCTTAACTTCCACAGTGACCTTTTCCAGGACAAAATTAGTCCTTTATCATTTTTTTTACCCCTTGACTCCCAACCTTTGTCCCAGGTTTTCTGTTCAGCATTTCCCCCTCCATCTCCTCAGTCTCTGAAGTGGTTTTGCCTGCAGCAAAAACGCCTGGGGAACATTGGAGTCAGTGTACAGAGGTTGTAAATTTTCCCTTGGGAATGTGAAAACGTCCAGACTTAGTCTGGCTGCATCCATCCCATAAAAGAGAGAAATACAAGCAAACTTTCTCTGGACTCTCAGTGTGGCTTATCAAAACTCAGTCAACTGAGTTATATTAGCAAAACTCATTAAAAAACTTCATTAAGGACCCCTGGGGCTTGGTTCTGCTTCCATTTATGATTAACAGGAATAATAACCAAGATCAAGTTGGTAGAGTTACCTTGGCCTAAATCAATAAGGGAAGAAAATGATATTTTACTTAAATTAATGGAATGCTACGACAGATTTTTTTTGCTCCTTTTATGAAATACAGTTAACGTCAGTAGGGAACGAAAGGAGGGGATTTAAAGGATAAATAAAATTTTAAAGGACCTTTAAAGTATAATAGTATGAGGTGGTTATTCAGAAAAGAGAAGTTGTTTATAGGAAGAAGAATTTGCCAATTTTTTTTACTAGATTTTTAAATTTGGGGCAGATGTTTTCTCTCCTGGCAGCTTGAGCTAACAAAGTCCACCTAAACTGTCTAAAAACTGGGAAGAATCCCTTAAAGTTTTGTTGTTTGTTTGTGTTTATTTTTTTTTAAATATCTGATTTTAAGTCTCGAAATCAGAGCAAAATTTGAAAAAGGAGATGACTGAAAAAAAGTGAAAATTACAAGTGACATAAACCGCCCCTAACCCCCCCTGATTCCTGACTCTGATTTAGGGCTGTTATCACTGTTTGCAGGGCTTTAAATGGAGAAGTTTAGAATTGGACTGAATTTTGAGACCTCGGTTTTGTTTCTAGATTTACTCTCCATCTGCTTGACAGTTTTGGGCAAAAGCGGGACAATTTTATCATTAATTCTTTAGTTCTCCTACAGATTTTTTAATATTTTTTTCCTGTGTTCTTTCATTGATTTCTTTGGGGACAATGAGATTGGGAAGAGGGGATGAAATAAAGTGATTTTCATGCTCGTTTTCATTCAGTTTTTGGCTGTGTTTGCTGTGCCCTTTGGGATAAAGGGTTGGGCTCTGGGAGCACCACATCTCCTGGGGCTGCCCTAAAAAAGAGGTGAGGGCGCTTCTTCACCTGGGCTGAAGTTTGTGCTGTTGCTTTTATTTCTGCTACCCCACTAATTAATTTATTAAAATGGAATAAAATATTACCGGAAGAGGCTCCTGCCACAGGGTAAGAGATGAGGTGAAACCACCCCATTTGTTTTCTGAGATGAGAGTCTCTAGGGGAGAAAACTCCTGAACTAAAGATCTTTTCCATGGCAGGGACCTGCATTTAGGATTGTGGCTGTTCTTCACTCGACACCCTTGAGTTATGACCCTCAACCTTCTCAAGAAGGGGATGTTTGGTGTGGCCAGAAAAGAGGGATTTTGTCTACCAAAAACCTCCACAATGAAAGTTAGAGGAATTCTCCAGCATTGCTGGACTTTGTATCTGATGGATTTGGGTGTCGATGGCTCCCCATGGATTTGGGTGTTGATGGCGCCCCATGGATTTGGGTGTCCGATGGCTCCCAATGGATTTTGGGTGTCGATGGCTCCCGATGGATTTTGGGTGTCGATGGCTCCCGATGGATTTGGGTGACTGATGGCACCCCATAGATTTGGGTGTCCGATGGCTCCCGATGGATTGGAGTGTCTGATGAATCCTGATGGATTTGGGTGTCCGACGGCTCCCGATGGATTTGGGTGTCGATGGCTCCCGATGGATTTTGGGTGTCGATGGCTCCCGATGGATTTTGGGTGTCGATGGCTCCCGATGGATTTTGGGTGTCGATGGCTCCCGATGGATTTTGGGTGTCGATGGCTCCCGATGGATTTTGGGTGTCGATGGCTCCCGATGGATTTTGGGTGTCGATGGCTCCCGATGGATTTTGGGTGTCGATGGCTCCCGATGGATTTTGGGTGTCGATGGCTCCCGATGGATTTTGGGTGTCGATGGCTCCCGATGGATTTTGGGTGTCGATGGCTCCCGATGGATTTTGGGTGTCGATGGCTCCCGATGGATTTTGGGTGTCGATGGCTCCCGATGGATTTTGGGTGTCGATGGCTCCCGATGGATTTTGGGTGTCGATGGCTCCCGATGGATTTTGGGTGTCGATGGCTCCCGATGGATTTTGGGTGTCGATGGCTCCCGATGGATTTTGGGTGTCGATGGCTCCCGATGGATTTTGGGTGTCGATGGCTCCCGATGGATTTTGGGTGTCGATGGCTCCCGATGGATTTTGGGTGTCGATGGCTCCCGATGGATTTTGGGTGTCGATGGCTCCCGATGGATTTTGGGTGTCGATGGCTCCCGATGGATTTGGGTGTTCGATGGCTCCCGATGGATTTGGGTGTCCGACGGCTCCCGATGGATTTGGGTGTCCGATGGCTCCCGATGGATTTCGGTGTCTGATGGATTTTGGGTGTCGATGGCTCCCGATGGATTTGGGTGTCTGACGGCTCCCGATGGATTTGGGTGTCCGACGGCTCCCGATGGATTTGGGTGTCGATGGCTCCCCATGGATTTTGGGTGTCGATGGCTCCCCATGGATTTTGGGTGTCGATGGCTCCCCATGGATTTGGATGCAGACTCAGAAATGAATTTGAGGGTTATTCCAGCAGCCCCAGCAGGAGTGGCAATGTGCAACCTGCTCACCTGGCGGCTTTTGATTTTAATTCACACCTTCCTGAGCAAAACTGAGCTCAAAGAAGTGAGCAGATCTCATCAGCTTTTGAAGAAAGACCTTGAGAGCTTGTGAGGAGAATTAGGAGAAGATGAAAGAGGCAGCGTGGGGGGTGTTGAGATGGAGACGAACCACAGGGCACTTCTCTAATTGGTTTAAGGATTTAATATTCTTATTTATGAATTTCTATATAAATATGTGGCAACACCTGAGCATCTAGAGGACTTTATTGAATTTTTACCTTCCTCCCCACTCTCCTTATATTGTTTTTCAGGTCAAAAGGGCACTTTGGCCCAGTTTGGGACAATGGCTTGTTGTTAGGAATCAAAAGGAATGTTCAGAATGATAAATACCTTGCTTACAACTTGCTCAGAGAGATCCTTCCCAGCATTTTCTCAGGACCTTAGAGCTTGAAATCCCAGCTCTCCTCTGGAAGATTGTTCCATGGTCAAACGTACCCTGAAGGACAATGAATTTTTCATTGGGCTCTAAATGTTGGGTTTTTTCCTCGAGCTTAAACCATGCCTGATCACCAAACCATGCATCCTGTTGGACCGATTCATGCATAAAAATGCATTTTTAGCTGCATTTGCTTCACTCTAAATGCATTTTTTTTCCTTCCTCTGCTTGCCAAAAGCTGATGCAGACCTGTGCTAAATGTTTTTCCAGGCAACAGAAACTCTGTGATTATGCATAATTGTGATTAAAACCCACAATGTTAATATAATGGGTGTAAAGCCACTGGTTTGATTCGAGGAACCTGAGGGGAAAAATCCTTTGCAAAGAACTGTGGCAGAGCTCGTTTGTGTGCAATAACCTCATCAGAAATAATGCAGCTAATTACAGCCCGTTTTGGGAGACTTGTACACTGGAATTGTTCAATTGTACCCTGGGCTGCGCTGGGGGTGGTGGTTTTGTCATGTATTTGTCACGTTCGTGAAAAAATGGTGCATTTTGGTTTTTTCAAATGGATCAGGTTGTCTGTGCTAGGATAATGCCCATGGAATGGGACCTTGTCACGGGGTAATGGCCCTGCTCCGGATGCTGGGGAGGGAAAGCTGGGACATTTATCAGAAATAACCATCAAAGTGAAGTAGAGACATTTATTTCCAAAGCCAGGAGGCTTTTATCCTGTCAAAACCACCTATATGATGTTCTTTCCATATTTTTTTCCTCTTTACCTGCATCTACACCAAGTGACTCATGGGCAGGATTCGGACGTTTCGCCTTAATGGTGCTGCAGGTTTTTGTGTTGCTGGAAATCTGTGTCCTGGTTGGATCAAAGAACAGATTCACATTTTAGGAGTGGAAGATGATGCAACCATTTCACGTTTCTTGAGAAATCTGGGAATCACAGCAAGATTCCTGCTGGTGTGCGAGGGGTGCTCAGTTCTCCTTGCTGCTGATCGAATCAAAGAGGGAGAGGGCAGGGTTGGATGGGATATTGAGAAGGAATTCCTGGCTGGGAGGGTGGGGAGGGGCTGGGATGGAATTCCCAGAGAAGCTGTGGATCCCTGGAAGTGTCCAAAGCCAGGCTGGATGGGGCTTGGAGCAGTCTGGGACAGTGGAAGGTGTCTCTGCCTTCCAAGATTTATTGGAGACCACGTGCGATGGAAAACGGCAACCTCGAGACAGGACCCAAAAAGCCCAGCAACGAGAGACACTTGAACAGGTAAAACTGAGCAAGGTGAGCTCCAGCAGAGCTTTTGCTGTGCCAGGAGTGCCAGCAGCCCTGGAGAGAGGGCTCATCTCGAGGCCTGGCACTGCTCCATGTGAAGTGATTCCCGTGGAGCTGCTGAGAGCACTCGGGGTCTCGCTGATGTGCAAACCGAGGCCGAGAGCGGAGCTGTGGCACCCAGCAGGAGCTTGTTGGAGTCAGCTCGAGGATCACAGCTTGTTCCAGAGGCTGTTGGATCACACCCCAGCAGCTGAGAGGTTTTTGTTCTCTCTGTTTGATATTCATCTGCCAGGACTGGTGGAATAATGGGAAGAGGCTCCTTGACCCCAAACTCTGCCGCTGGCAACATCCCTGGGAGGAGAGGGGTGAAAAATTTGCATTTACATGAGGTTTCAGATTCGTGAATGCATTAGCCAGCAATTCTGGGTGGATAAGTGCTGGTGAGTGTTTATCTAGCTGGTGTACATAGGGAGAAATTACAGATATTGCTGCTGCAAGGAAAAATAAGTGCAGGAAAAACGCAGGAATTTGGGATGTGTGAGCAGTGCTGCTTTTGGGAATAAATTTCAGCTCATCTACTGCCCAATTTGGGGAATATTGCCTGATAAACACCACAGCTCAGACCTCTGCCCCCCAAACCAATCCCATTTATCCATGTGGAAAGAAGTGAATCCAAGGTTTAATCTGGAGGAGAGCTGTGCCCAGGGCGGGCTCAGGGTGATTGTCCCCACACTGGAGTGGCCTCACTTTAAATCCTGTGAGCAATTTTGGCCACTGCAACATGAGATATTAAACTGTTAGAGAGCGTCCAGGGGAGGTCAGTGAAGATGATGAAGGATCTTGAGGGGAAGAAGGATGGGGAGCATCTGGGGGCACTTGGAATGTTCAGCTGGAGAAGAGGAGACTGAGGGGAAACTCATTGGGGTCTGCATCTTCCTTGTGAGGGGAAGAGCAGGGACAGGCACTGATCTTTCCTCTGTGGTGACAGAAGCTGAGGGAAGGGCTGGAGCTGTGCCAGGGGAGGTTCAGGTTGGATATCGGGAAGGTTCTTCACTGGAACTGGGAAGGAAATAGATATTTTTAATAATTGATTATCGATTGTTCCCACCTCGGAGCAATGTGGGGTCAGCATCACAGCACACATCCCCTGCTTTGTCCTCTTCTGAGCCTGCACAAGCTGGAGAAATAGATTTTGTTTTCTCATTAATGAAATATTAATTGCATGTTTGTATTTTGGTGTGGCCTAACGTGAATATTAAAGTGCCCATAAATAAAACATTGCCAACTTTAATACAGGATGGGGTTTTCTCACATTTGTCTTTAAATGAGCTCATTACAGTGGAGAAGGTAATAAATATTTGATATCAGGGCATGTTAATGAGGTGCTTGCTCGTGAATTCAAAGTGTTTAGCAGAGTTTTCTCTCCCCTTCAAACATGTTATATAGTGCAAACATTTTGAATTATTTAATCAGGAGGATCTTTAAGCACTCCGGTGCTGTGTTTAAAAACCTAAACCCACAAAGCCACAGAAGCAATTAATGGCTGTGGCGTCCCAAACTGACTATAATTTGGTGAATAATATTGTTTGTTTTCACTTCAGGGTTTCCATGGAGGGCTTGCCTGCCTTTGGAGCTCTCCCTGCACACGATGTGGCACAGCAGTGGCACTCAGCCCTTGTGGGCACACTTTCAACAGGTTTTATTGGCATTTTACCCCACTGGGTTGTGTCATCCAGACTGTTTTAACACAGATGCAACGTGTGGGGTTTAAGTTCTGCAGTTAATCTGTATTTCTCACCAGTCACCCCCATGTCCTCATGGAAACTCTACAGGTGTTGGAGAACAGAAGTGGAGATGGGAAGGTCAAACCTGGATGGAGTTTGGTTTCTCTCCCTGGCAGCTCTTCTTCTCTCTGCCTGACCTGGTATGAAATTTATATATTGTTATACTCTGTTGTGGATTGGGTCTGTGTAGGCTGTTATAATTACAGATATAATTATGATTATAGCTGTGTTACGGAGGGAATTGTTCCCTGGGAGGTTGGGAGGCCCTGGCACAGGGTGCCCAGAGAAGCTGTGGCTGCCCCTGGATCCCTGGCAGTGCCCAAGGCCAGGTGGGATGGGGCTTGGAGCAGCCTGGGACAGTGGAAGGAGTCCCTGCCATGGCAGGGGTGGAACAGGACGAGGTTTAGGATCCCTTCCAACCCAAACCACTCCATGATTCTACAAAGATACAAAACCCCACTAAAAGTGGCAATCCCAAATTCTTCTCCTCACACCAGCCCATTATTTTATTTAGCCACTGCATTAACGACGCTCTTTTTTCTCATTTCTTTTTGCCTACTTTGCATCTCTGACAGTGAACTTTGAAGCCCTTCTGGATTTTGCGCTTCCATCAAAGCTTCTCCAATCAATCCAGAGGTGGGAGCAGCTCTGGAAGGTGTTGATGGTGATTCCACACTCGGTGGGCAAGTCAAGGGCTCAGCAAGGAGCAGCTTCCTTTGTGAGTGCTTTGTGGTTTCTTGGTGGGTATTAAGAGGGGAAGAAGGACTGCAGGAGCTTCAGCAATTAATGAAAAGCTAAAGCTCTGTCTTTTTTTCTCTGCATGTCTAAATAAAAAGAGTCTCCTCAGAAAAGATGGGATCAAAAACTCCGGAGACTCAACAAAACACAGCTGGTGTAAATCCCTGGTTTAGTTTCACTTTAGGAGGAACCCTAAGACACAAGTCTCAGGCTGCCATCAAATCCCAATATTTGGAGTCCTTAGGCTGAGCAGAGCTTTGGGATCAGAAGCTGAGATCCATTTTTCATGTTCACGTAGGGATGGAGACCCTCCAGGCCAGGCTCAGGTTGCATTTTCTTTGAGGTGACTCCTCAACTGCAGGTGCCATTTGTCACGGCTGGGTTGGGAACGTGCTGCCCGTGGGTTCATCCCTCCCTCTGGAATGGTGGCTGCTTCCCAGGAGGAAGCACTTGCTCAGATATCCTGGTTACATCTTCACTGCCCCATCCCAGATGCCTGAGATTCCATCCCTGAGCTTTCTTGGCCTTGACCGGCCGCTCTCCATCACCTCCTCCCAAGGGAATGAATTCCTCAGAGGAACAGTGGCAAGTCTGATTAAAAAAATAAACAACAATTTAAAAAACCCAGATAATTCCGTGCTAGAAAAAGTGAGAGTGGAAACATTTCTCACCTCTCCCAGCCTTTCCAGATACCCCTTCATCACCAATTTGTGCTGCTCCAGGCTTGGAGGGAGGTGAAAGCTCCTCAGGTTTTTAGCAATCTCCCTTTTTTGGACATTGCTGCTTTTCAGTTCCTTTTTCCTAACTCAGCCTTTAGCAAGGAATGTGATGTTTTTGAGGCAGCAGCTTCCATGGTTTTAGCTGGAAAGAGCCTTTTAGGACAGGTTAGGGAGGGTGCTAACAGGGAAACCTTTGAGGACCTGATTGCAGGCGTTTTGGAACATTCCCACTCTTTCTGACCAAAAGGGAATTGCCAGCTCAGGCCCAGCAGGCAGAAACAGAATTTGTTTTAAAAAGTGCTAAAACCACATCAAGGTTCATCTCCTTTCCTAATAAAAGGCATTTTTGTCAAATGCTGTTCCAAAATACCTGTTCTGAATTCTAGGGTTTTCTCCTCCATAGCTCTGTTTCCTTGATGAAGGAAGATGACTCAAATTATTTGAGATGTATCAGATGTATTTTCAACAAAGCATCCCACTGCTGAACTATTTCACCAGGCTTATTCTCAGTTTTAAATCCTTTTTCCCCCTCAGGAGATGGCTGCTGAAGCATTTTGTGCAACCCAGACTCGGCTTTTCAACTGCATGAGAGTTAAAATGCAAAGCTGAACTCAATTAAATATTAAATTTAAAGCCATTTACACTGAAAATGCTGAACTGTGAGGAAGCAAAACCAACTCTGGAAATTGAGGTGCTGAAGTCTGGGTCAAGATTCCAGAGTCTTTTCTTCCAGGAGCTGGGATTGGCCCTGGCCTGGGAAATATTCAGGGTTCATCCCAGGAAAACAAGGCTTTGACTTGTTAAAATTAACTATATTAGGCTTAGTCTGGAGTGTTTATCAGAACAACAACCAAAAAAAAACCCCAAACTCAACAAAGCCCAAATGATATTGCAGTGATGAATGGTTTTAATTAGAAGTAGGTAAAAACCACTTTAAAAAAAAGATATAATTTCAAGCAGTTTCTGTGCTTTAGTGCTCCTGGAAGGCAAAGAGTATTAATTCCTGGAGCAAGAATTGGAGAAGCAATTTGGCTTGGCTTTAATTTAGTAATGATACAATCTAGCTATAATTAAACAGGAGCAAAAAAATCTGGGGAACAAAATTCAGTTAATTCAGGTCCAAACTCAGTTTGTTCCTCTGTAGTTAATTTGCTCTTTAATTTGGGAAGCATCACCATCCTCAGGTAAATGGAAGTGCAATCAACAACCCATAAACTCCACAATATTGTTTCAGCAGTTTGTCAGGGAAAAATTGATAGGAAAATCCTTAAATTAAGATTGTTCCTGTATTATTAACTTCCCTCTAGTTGAGAGGCCTGATTGTGGCAAAAATTGATTTAGGTTTTTGACTTAGAGATTTGAATCTGTTGGTTTTTTAATCAGTTTTGCTGGATTTTCATGAATTCGACTTTTTTGATTTCCCAGCCCACAAAGATTGTTGATACATTGAGAAAAACGAAATCAAATTTCAAAATAATTTGAGAAATCTTCCACAATATCCTTGAAAATAAAATTTGAAAGCCTGGAGAAGCCAATTCAAATTTCTTTATTAAGTTAGAAAGATGCCCATCCACCCCAGATGTTTAACAATGAGGAATTATATTTATTAAGTTTTAAATTTTATCTCCAGGAGGAGCTGATGAGTCTTTGCATGCATCTGGATAATTTGACTCTGTCAGTGTTGATCCCTGCTTTTTGCAGTTGTTAATCCCTCTGGGAAATGGATTCTCTCCGTGATATTCCCTGAGCAGATGTTGGTTGTTGATTCTGCAGTTTTATTCCTGCTACTTTCATTTTCCTGAGAAGGAGGAGAAACTTCCTTAATCCCAGGCAGAGATAGAAATATAAATGACAGCTAAAAATAAAAAAAAATCAGAATTTCCTGCCCTTCTCCAGCTCTTGGAATACTCCTGGCATTGAGAAGGGAGGATGAGCACTGCCTGTGTCTCTTTGAAGTGCTTTATCAGTGCTCTTAAAAAATATCAGAGAGGAGACTTATTCCACGTAAAAATAATTCTGATGACACCCTCTTGGGCTGGATCTGATACAGCTCCCGTGCCTCCAGGAGGTGACTTCCTGAATATTCAGGGGAAAAATGGCATTTTCAGGGATGAGGTTGTTTCTGAGGCCATTTTTAGTTTCTGTGACCATTTTTCATTTTTGTTTTAATTTTGTCCTCAGGGCCACAGGTTCCCCCTTAGCTCCTGGGCTGTATCACAGTGTCAAACCCCAGTTTTAGTAGTTTAAATTGTACAAATTTTTGATTGGGAGTGCCTGGAGTTCCAGATTTTTGAGGCCAGACAGCACAAAGTGGCAGCTTTTTGTTTAATGAGATATTCAGCCCTGCTCATCCTCCTCTGGCTTGTTCACTGTTATCTCCTTGGGTGAATTTGCTTCTTCTGGGTGTCCTTTGGCATTGCTCATTATTTATTTTGTTTAAAATTTGGGAAGAACAGGATCCTATTTCACCTGAACAGGCTGATGGTTTCTTAATTATTGAGAAAAAGGAATTTCTACAACTGTATTTTCAGAACCCTCCTCCTGGTCATTTTTAAATGACTTTATAGGTAGTGTAGAAATACATTTTCAAGAACTCCTGCAAAGAAATCCTCTTTTGTGTCTGTCTTCATTACTGGCTTATCTCTTATTTTTATTTTCCTGCTCTTTATATTTCATTCCCAGTCCTCCATCCATCAAAAATCCTTGTAAATGGCTGAATAAAAAGTGCAAATTTTTCTGCTGTTTAATGCAAGCCCAGGCTGTGATGGCTGTGACATCTCTTACTAAGAGAGAACAAAGAAACCACTCAACTCCAAACAATCAAAGTCTGGCTTGTCAGAGTTGGGGTATGGGGCCTATTAAAGCTTTATTGCAAAAGCAGCAGTGCTTAAACAAATTTACAGACCTTTATGGGCCTGGTTCTGCATTGGCACCGTCACCTTGTTAAAATCAAATTTCAATCAAAGACAGCAGAACCATCTCCAATAAAACTCTACTGTGGCATCAAATCAGGGAGTGGGGTTTTTTTTTTTACAAGTTGAAAGCGCTTTATTCCCACTTCTGGGTTGTTTCTGGGGTTGGGAAGAGGCTCAGGAGGGTCTGATCCAGGGGGATAAATCCTGCTGGGAGGGAGGACGGAGCTGTCACAGGGCAGGGGAGATGTTTGCAGCTGAGTTACACCTGGGGAGTCCCAGAGCTAAAGGAGGTGTGAGGGAAATTCCGTGGGAGAAATCCCACAGTTTTCCTTCTGCTGCTGCTTAGGAGCAGGAGCTCACAGCTCCTGGGGGTAGATATGGGTAGTTCTTGGTAGAAAACCTAAATTTTTTATTTCTTCTGAGCTGTGTTGAGATTTTATAATGGGGGCTATAAACAAACTGTCACCTCACTCCTCTCTTTCCTCAGCCGAGGTGAAGATGGGTGGGAAGCAGGAATTTCTGGGATAAAGATCCACCAGTTCCCTCCCGGCCTTCCAGGGGCTCTGCTGCAGCGGGATGGGATCTCTGGGGGCTCCTCTGCTCCTCCAAGGAGTGAATCCCCCAAACCTGGCAGCAGAGCTGCTCTGGGATGTGGCTGGGGCTCCCCACCTGCTGCTGCCACAAACCTGGTGGCACTGGGATGTGCTGGGATTCACTGGGATGTGCTGGGATGTGCTGGGCTGTGCTGGGATGTGCTGGGATGCACTGGGATGTGCTGGGAGTCACTGGGACTCACTGGGATGCACTGGGATTCTCTGGGATTCTCTGGGATGCGCTGGGATTCTCTGGGATGCACTGGGATGTGCTGGGAGTCACTGGGACTCACTGGGATGCACTGGGATTCTCTGGGATTCTCTGGGATTCTCTGGGATGCACTGGGATGTGCTGGGATGAGCTGGGCTGTGCTGGGATTCACTGAGATGTGCTGGGATTCACTGGGATGCACTGGGATTCTCTGGGATGTGCTGGGAGTTACTGGGATGCGCTGGGCTGTGCTGGGATTCACTGGAATGCACTGGGATGTGCTCAGATGAGCTGGGATTCACTGGCATGTGCTGGGGATGTGCTGGGAGTTACTGGGATGTGCTGGGATTCACTGGGATGTGCTGGGATGTGTTGGGATGTGCTGGGATTCACTGGGATGTGCTGGGATTCACTGGGGTGTTCTGGGATTCTCTGGGATGCGCTGGGATGTGCTGGGATTCACTGGGATGCACTGGGATGTGCTGGGATGCACTGGGATGCACATCCCTCTCTCAGAACCTGTTTCCCATGTTTCCTGGAAAGGATTTTGCTTCAGCACCTTCTCTGCCACTTTGTTTTTCTCTGTTAAATGTAATCAAGTTTCCAGGGGGGAATTGAAGGTAATTTCATCCAGAGGCAGATTTTTCTGTTATTCTCCTTGTTTCAGTCAGGGATTTTCCTGTGATCATCAGCAGCTTGGTGCTGTGAGATTTCCCTGGTCCCATCCAAATCAGCAGAGCTTTTCTGTCATATAAATGCAAGAAAAATAGATTTATTTTCTTTTACAACAACAACATTTTACTGCTGCTAAACTTGGAAAGCACAAGGACTCTGGGAACGCTTTTCTCTGGTGTCTCCTCTTTGCATTTCTCCATCAGCAGCTCCTCCTCTGCTCCTTTACACAGCACAGCCATCCTCCAAAACAGTTTTGTGCTGCTTGGCACAGGGCTGGGCTTCCTGGCACCCTGGTTCAGCATTCCCTGGATTCATTTCCAGGTTGGGTTCGTGCTTTGGGTCAAACCAAAGTGCCAGCCTTGCTGGAGAGGAGTGGCTGTGCCCCAGGTCAGTGTTCCCAGGGATGTTCCTCACTCCTGGGTGGGGATGTTGGCACCTGGCCTGGCTCCTCTCCTGCTGGAAAATCCTTCCAGGGGCACAGGCAGCCCGTGGTGGCTCTGTGGGCCCCATTTCTCGGGGAAAGGAGCTGGAATTCTCTCTCCTGTGTGATTTATCTCCATCTGCTGCTTTCGTTTCCTCGTTTGGCATTTTCCTTTGGTTCTTTGTTTGGCACCCCAGTTCCTGGTGTTTCTCTCTCAGCCTAAGTGGCAAATTCCAGTCCCTGATATTCAGCCCCTTCTGCTGGGATTTTAGGAGATCTCAGGTCCTTTTCTGTCCAAAACTCTCCTGTGTTTCCCCCAGGTGAACTGAGTGTTGTGACTCCAACTTTGCCATTTATTCCATATCATCGTTACTAAACCTTTATTCCAAGGGTTTTATTCCACACAAAATGGGTTCTAGGGCCCATTTTCCAAAAATGGGATGTGGATCCAGCTTTCTTCATTAATAAATCCATGTGCTTTCCCTCTGGTCTGCTCCTGTAAGGGGAACTCCAGTGTTGTGTCTGTTCCTGCTGGATTTCTGCCCGGTCAAACCCAAAAGAAATCACCTTAAATGTGACCAAGTCCTTCAAATCTGTCAATTTATCCTAAATTTCTGCTGAATTTCCTTAAAATCATCGCAGGTAACTGCTGCAGATTTATTCCATTTAACACAGAGGCTGCACTGAAACATTTTGTAAAATATTAAATTTGCAAACTTTGAATGGGTCATTTTCCCAGTTGGTTACAGGGAATTTTCATCCTTAATCCCTCATGGATGCACCTTGGAATGGCTTGATTGGGGTCAAGAACTGATGCTGTGCTCCTGAAAAACACAGGTAGAAGCAGAGCATTAAAGACTGAGGTTTGTAGCTCAGATGTTTTAACTTGGAGAGAAATAATCCAATAAAAATAAATCTGGGGAGGTTTTTAGGTCCTTGCAACTTGCTCAGATTTCCTTAAATTAAGCAGGAATTCCTTAGTCCTAGCTCTGAAATGTATAAATGCCTTTCTCCCTATGGATAAATTTCCTGATGTTATTCCCAGGATATATGGAGCAGTGTTTTCCAGGAGTGCTTGGCACAAGCCAGGGCAGGAGCAGCAGGAGGAGAATTCTGGGCTTGGTTCAGGTGCGAGGAGAAAAGGAGACTAAAGTGGGATGTGGGAAATGGGCCTGATCTCAATCCCATCGATCCCAGTGGAAATCTATCAGGACACGAGTGAAAATAATATTGAATCTTCCCATTTCTGGTGTTTTCAGGCTGCGATGGCTCTTGGCTGCTGAAGGAGCCTGAGCAGCTCTGAGAGAGGCTGAACTGGTCAGTTTTGACAGATCACGGGAAAGGCTTTTCCTTCCCTTTGACAGATGCTCAGGGAACTGATTCCAAGAGCTCTTGACTGGTTTTTTTTGGGATGCTGAGCCAAGAATGCACAACACCATCACCATCTTAGGCTGCACTCAAAGTGTCAGGGATGGTTCCAAAGAGACAAAATAAAATTGGTGTTTTATTTTACACATCCAAATGGCAAATTTGGAATGGGAATATGGATGGTGGCACCTCAGCCTGAAAGGACGAACCATTAATGATCAGGTTTGCACTGAGGTTTTTATTCCTGACATTTTAGTGCAGATCTGATTTATGGGGTTTATTTCTCCTCTTTAAGGGATGATGTGTCTGCATCCAAACCCAAGAGGTGCTCTGGGAACTTAAAAGGAGGAAAGGGAAAATGCTTCCTTTTGGGAAGCCCAATTAGGGGAATAAATGACACAGATGACTTCACTAATTTATGTTGCCTGTGATTTCTGGGATGAAACACAACTCACAGGCTGTTCCTCTGCTCCTCAGGGCTTTGGGTAGTTTACTGTTTGTGGCTGTAAAAGCACAACAGGGAATACCTGAACATATGCTGGAGCTAAATGGGAGCTGGGAAACATCAAATGCCTCTTCTTGAAGTGTTTGTGTGGAGAAAAAGGAGCCCTGACTCTGTGATTTCCGAACCCTGTTGGAACTTACTTTTGGAAAACGCTTCACCAGAGGTGCTGCCTCTTAAACACCTAAATTATCCTCAAAATTACCCTAAAAATCTCTCCTTGTTCATTAAAGCAACTTTCCCCTTGATGGGTTCATCCATCAGGGCAGGGCCAGAGAGCAGCCAGGCTGCTGCTGCTCCACTGCCCACAGGTTTCCTTGGTTATTTAACATTTCCCTCCATATTCAGGGAGGAAAACAATAAAAAAAGGAAGGAATTCCACGGCTCTCGCAGCTCTCATCTAATAAAATGTTATCCTGTAAAATATTTAAATGTCAGCACTCAGGGAGCTCAGGATGAGGATGCTCTGGATGGGCTGAGCACCTGAAGTGGCTCCTGCTGGGATGAGCTGATCCAGCCCAAATCCAGCATCCCTGGGATCTGTGGATGTGCTCCTCAGGAATTCTCTGTTTGAATCCCTCTGGACAAAGTGCTATTTAAAATATGATCCTAAGAGAGAATCCACAAAGTGATGGCTCCGGTGCTGAGCTGTGGTAAAATCCTCAAATATTTTGGTTAAAAGGAGGCGGGTTCTGAAAATGAGGGTAACCTCATTTTCAGAACCCGCCTCCTTTTAACCAAAATATTGGGGTCCTTTGGGATTTTGGTTAAAAGGAGGTGGGTTCTGAAAATGGGGGTAAATATTGGGGTCGTTTGGGATTTTGGTTAAACGGAGGCAGGTTCTGAAAATGATGGTAAATATTGGGTTCTTTTGGGACTTTGGTCAGGTGAGAAAGGGAAGCTTGGCTGAAATGACTGGAACAGCCTTTCCTTCCACCAGAAGGAATGGAATTATTGGAGATCCTGGAATTAATCTGACTCACAGAGAATTTCCAGAGAGAATTTTTGGTTTACTTGTTCAAGACATTTGGGGTAAGTTTTAGATTCATTTTGAAACGGTATCTGGATTAAATCATTTGAAGTTTATCCGTTTTCATGGCTGTGCTCTTTCATTTCCATTTAAGTGGATTTAATGATAAGAAATCTTTTAAAAAATGCTCCCAAAGTGTCTTTTAAGGATTCATTAATTAATTTCTTTGGCTTTTGAGATATGACAGCCTTATTTTTCTGTTTTTCTTGCTGCTATGACATTCTAGGACTGCTAAAAAGTGAAATTACATCTCACTTTACTCGGTTGACGTTGGCTCAATTGCTTTTATCAGCCAGCAGATGACACTTACGGGTCATTTGTCCTCATTGGGATTCTGGAGTGGCTGAGTCATTTTTTATTCATTCTGAGAGTATTTATTTTAATGATATTTTTGCCTATTTTATGGTGGTTTTCAGTCAAGGGCCAGGTAGGTATTAAAACCAACAGGCTGTTCCTGGCCAGTGACCAGTGGGATATTTATGGAACCATCTGTGCTGCTGAAGTTTCTCATTTGGTGGGTGCAAAGTTTCTTACATCAGTAGAACCCATCAAGATTCTGATGGAAAATGTCAAGTTTCTAAATCCAGATGCAATTTAAGGGGTAAAATGAACATATTTTGATGTCTGAAACAGTCGTGTTTCTCTTAATAATGACAAAAGTGCATTTCATGGAATCACTGACTGGTTTGGGTGGGAAGGGACCTTGAGGATTCCGTTCCAACCCCTTTCCAGTCTGGCAGCTGACGGATCTGGGAGCAAGGAATTGGTCAAATCCAATTCCATCCATGGAATCACAGAAGAGTTGGAGTTGCGAGGGACCTCTGGAGATCCTCTGCTCCAACCCTCTGCATCCAGAGCATCTTAGACAGGAGCACATCCAGGTGGGATTGGGAAACTCCAACAAAAACCACGTGGAGGGCAAACAGCAGAACCTCATCAGCACCCAAGTGCTCCTGGACGTGGTGAAATCGTTGCCGTAACAAAGTTCTGTTGGAGAGGTTGGGCAAAAACTGATTTTTGTTTATATTTTTCCCAGGTATTTGCTTCGGAAACCCTTCCCAGCCTGCAAGTGGGATCAGCCTCACTTCCCAAAGCTCCAGGAATGAGGCAGTCGGTTCAACTCCACTGGGAGACAAAATGGATGAATTTTAACTTTGAAGCTGTGGGAGGAAAAGCAGAAGAACTCTTGTCAGACACCTGTAGTTCAAACCCACTTCACACGCCCTGACTCTGCCTAAATCATCCTCATTTGCAATTCAGCACTCGGGGATAAGGAGTTTCCTTCCATTTAGGCACCACAGGGGGGATCTCAGGAACGGCTGAAGTCAGCTCAGAGAATCACTCGAGTTAATGCAGAAATGAGGCCGATGAATTAATGCAGCTACAGGACGGCTTTTGAGATGGAAAGGCAGGAGGCCAAAATCAGATTTAAAGGATATTTATTGGGAGGAATTGGGCCTTTATTAAAGACCTGCATTTCCAGATCACAGAGTGATTGCTGCTTTCTAAATGGGTATTGAAGCTGTGAAGATCAGAAGGATTTGGGATTTTTTTGGGTGGGTTTTTTTGCATGTTAAAAGGATCGTGGAATCATAGAATGATTTGGGTTGGAAGGGACCTTTAAAGCTGATCCTTTTCTACCTCCTGCCATGGGCAGGGGACACCTTCCACTGTCCCAGGCTGCTCCAAGCCCCATCCAACCTGCCCTTGGACACTTCCAGGGATCCAGGGGCAGCCACAGCTTCTCTGGGCACCCTGTGCCAGGGCCTCCCCACCCTCCCGGGGAACAATTCCTTCTCAATATCCACCATAAACCTTTTCTCTCTCAGTCTGAACCTATTCCCCCTTGTAGTGCTGCCCATGCCCCAGTCCTGGAGGGCAGGAATGGTGCAGGGGTTGCCTTCATCAGTTGCAGCCCCATTTTTGGGCTGAAACCCAAAAAACTTTGCCTAAAACCCTGCGAATTCTTTGTGGAATAGTTTGGAGCTGTGTCTTCGTGCTGGAGCTCGGCCTCCCGCGCTCACGGGAGTCTTTAAGGTATCAGGGCATTAAAAAAGGCTTGGGTTGAAACTTGTCAAGGGGAAATAATAACCTGCAATTGCTCAGCTTCCTGATTAAAAAACCCACAGCAGCGGCTGGGTGAGAGCAATGTTTTCTCAAGCATTAGTGATACTTTAATTCAACACTGCAACAACAACACAAAAATGGATTTTATTGCTCTCTGTTTTATGGATCATGAATTTAACTGAGCTAAATAGTCAAAGTCCAGGTGAATAATGCTGCTTTAGCGAGCTGCTGACCACATCTCCTCCTGCATTTCACCAACTATTTATTTTTTGTTCTGCTTACTCAGCTTTTCACATTTTGAACTCCAAAGAACAGCAAAGAAACCAAGGCTGTGTTTGCCTTACTGAGCTGAACAAGGTTTTGTGCACCTTCTCTGGCAGGTGGATGGATTTCAGTGAAACTTGGAAGAATATTTGTTTTTAGGGCCCAATTTTGTAGCTCTCTCATGCAGTGTTTTGTTTTGACAACCGTCAATATTGAGCATTTTGAATGATGGATCTGAAATATCCATTGGACTGGGAAGGGGCCAGATCATATTTAGAGATTGTCCCTGCTCCAGAAAACTTCCAAGATTGATAATATGGGAAAAATGAGAGCTGATGTGTGCACAGAGAGCTCAAGAACTTGTTTAGATTCCACTCATGACTGGGGCAAACCAGAAACAGGTTCCTGGGAACAGATTGCCCCATCCCTGGAAGTGTCCAAGGCCAGGTTGGATGGGGCTTGGAGCAATCAGGGATGGTGGAAGGTGTCCCTGACCATGGCAGGGGTGGGATGAGATGATCTTGAAGGTCCTTTCCAACCCACATCACTCTAAGATCCCCTGATTCTGTGAAACACAAAATGTTTCTTCGTATTTCTTTTTTCCCCACCAGTAAATGCTCTCTCTCACTCAGGAATTTTAAGGAAATTCACCACCCCTGAATTCCTTCTTTTTCCCCACCAGTAAAGGGTGTCTCTCATGAATTTTAAGGGAATTCACCACTCCTGAATTTCTTTTTTTCCCCACCAGTAAAGGGTGTCTCTCATGAATTTTAAGGGAATTCACCACTCCTGAATTTCTTTTTTTCCCCACCAGTAAATGGTGTCTCTCATGAATTTTAAGGGAATTCACCACTCCTGAATAACCATAGGGTTGATTTCAGTATCCATTCTTTGGTAGGTTTAATATTCCTGTAACCCTCAGTGCAAACCCAGAGCTACGGCCCTGAGTCAAACAGGTACAAATGAATTAATTTGCATTTTTTCGGTAGTCTAAGGTATTTTCTGCTCAAGTTTGAATCCAAATCACCACAGTGCAAACCTTTTGCATTTTGCTGAGGTCGAGGGGAAAAATCTTCCTTAGAAATGATAAAAGTGAGGGTTTTTAATGTAACCTGTTATCTGTTTGAGTTCTCCTCTGTTTTTCTGCAGTAATTACCTTTCTCGAGCTGTTCCTTCAGTAAAAGGTTCACAGATCCCATCTGGAATGGGAAGGCACAGAAATTCCTCAGGCTTTCTGGGAAAAGCAACTCATTCCAAAGGTAATGATACATGCTGAGTTTGTCTAATTCTTCGAGTTAATTCGAACACGAGTAAAAGATATTCTGAGGCTTCACAGGCTTTTAAACACTCCTGAATTCCACATGGAAATTGTTTTCCCTGAAAAAAACTTCCTGTCCCTCATTAAGGTTTAATTTAACTGATTCAGCAGCAGAGTTCCAAGAGTTAAAGGTGATTTTAAATATGGATATTAAAAAAAAATTCATTTTTTTAATGATCTAAGAGTGTTTTGCTCCAGCTGTTCCCAGGAAAAGTGATTTAACCCAGAAATTACGGTTGGATTTGATAATCTTGGAGCTCTTTTCCAACCTAAAGGATTCCATGATGCTGTAATATTGCTAAAACACTGCAAAAATTCCAGAGGAGTGGCACAGGTTCATATCACAAAAAGGAGTTCCTCTTGTTTTTCATTTACAGCGACATTTTACGGGTGTCTTTNATATCACAAAAAGGAGTTCCTCTTGTTTTTCATAACATTTACAGCGACATTTTATGGGTGTCTTCGTAAAACACAGAAACGTTCTTGTAAAAATTAACAGCCTACAGGGGAAAAACCTCTGGAACCAAACGAAAATATCCTTAATTTTGCTCCAGTTATTGCCCGCCCCTGTTGGGTGAGGGAAAGGTGAGCTGTTAACCACTGTTTAGATCATCTGCAGACTTTTACGGCCCATTTGCCAGCAAATTAAAGACAAACAAATTTTCTAAGAGGGGAAAAAAACCTCTTTTTACCCTCGAATTGCTGAGCCTCCTGCACAGAGCAGGGGCACAAAAGGCACAGAAGCAAATCCATGAAAACAACAGCACCAACAGAAGCTTCCTCTCCCAGTTTAATTTTCCACACTTGAGGGAAGGAGGCTCCCAGCTGCTGGAATTCCAGCAGTGGCACGATGAGAAGGGAGTGAATCTCTTTAAGGAGCTCTCCTGGTTTTTCACCGGTGCCATCTCCCCAGAAATCTGCATTTAAATGGGAGCAGGAATGTTCTGGGTGCAGGTGGGGGAAGAGCAGAACACCTGCACTGGAGGTGTCCATGCACGAAATCCAGGTGTGAGCATCTTTCCTTGGGAAAACTTGGAATGAGTGATGCCTCCTCCAGCCACCCAGAAACAGAGACTAGACAAGAGTAAGGGAATAAAGATAGGTATTTATTTGAAGGGCCTTCAAGGTACACCCTGGGGGAGCCAAAGGCTGCTTCCAAAAATTGGACCCCAAGATGGACCCCAGGTCACGAGTTCTTCACACTTTTATAGGTTTGGATCATTTGCATATCAGGGTTAATTCTCCAATTAAAGCCCCAGTTTAGCGATGTAACGCCCCTCAGCTTGCCCCCCTTAGAATCTTTGGTTTACACATTTTGGGCCTAGAACAGCCTGGCTGTCCTTGAAGGCAAAGCCTGGAGAGGCTTTGTTCTGTCTGCCCAGTACGAGAGAGCAGGAATTACAGGCTCCAAGGAACTTCAGAGTTACACTCTGAGCAGTACAGGATTTGAAAATATAAAAGTTAAAACCTAAGGCATCATGAGGACCATGAGAACTGCTGGGAGGGAACGTGTGGATGGTGGTTTTGTAGATCCTGGGAATTTTTTGGGACAAGAATAAGGTTTATTATTCTGTAGGAGGGGATGGTCGGAGCTGGGAGGTGCATCCTGAAAATCTTGGCTATGGAAGGTGTCCCTGCCATGGCAGGGGATGGAATTGGATGAGCTTTAAGGTCCCTTCCAACCCAAACCATTCCATGATTCCATGTTTTTTACTTCCTACCCTTTTGCTGTAAGCTGGAGAGGTTTCCTGACCCAGAAGGACACTTCAGGGGTGTTTGGGAGATCCCTGCTGGTTTTTCACTCAGGTCAGCTCTGGTTAGAGACTTCTCCAGTTGCATTTTCCATGAATATTTTCTGGAAATGAGCTGGATTTGCAAACCTCAAGTTTTGTAGCTTTCTGCTATGGAAATAGGGAAAAGCCCACTGGGAAGAGAAGGATATTTTTTTGCCTGTAGTGTTTAAATAAGGAAAGGACCAGAGCTCCTGGAGGAAAGAAGAGACATTTCATATCCATTCCTCAGGGTTTGTAGATGAGGATCCCAGAATCCCAGAATGGTTTGGGTTGGGAGGGACCATGCCATGGACAGGGACAACTTCCACTATCCCAGGTGGCTCCAAGCCCCTTCCAGCCTGTCCTTGGACACTTCCAGGGATTCTCACAGCTCTGAAAATGCCCTTCCTTTGTCAGCTGGGACAAATAACTGGGCCCCAATTTAGTTTGGCCTTTTAAGAACAAACCAAGTCCCCTGAATTTGTTTATGATACCATTTCCTTTCTCTCTCTCTTCCTCCTTTCCCCTCTCCCTCATTTCCCACTTTTTGGCAGCTCTGGCAAAATCCAGATTCCAGGATCCCGGGATTTTGCCTTTTGGGGGGCACAGCACAGACAGCAAAAGGCCTTAAGGTAGTTTCTTTGATGAAATGTTTCCTCTGTTCCCCACCCTAAATTTAATAAATATAAACGCAGTGCATGATTAAGTTTTTGGGATTTGGCTGCTTTTCCATCCCCTCTGTTCCTGCTCTGGAGCTGGGATGTTTTAGTGGGTGATTCATGGCTCCATTACTGCCTTTATTCCTTTCAGAGCACCTGGAGGGACAATGTTTCAACATTCCCCTAAAGAGCTGAGCTGCTTTTTTTGCGTAGCTCCAAATCTTCCATTTAAATCCACTTTAATTTAAATGTTTCCCGTTAACTTTCTGCATTATTTTTCGCCTTCAAAGAAGTTACTTTGTTTTTTACCCTCTAAACTTCACCGAGGGAATGTGAAATTGGGTCAAACTCCGGTTTTATTTTGTTCTGCAACGTTTTTCTTGTCATGATATGAAATTATTTTGTTTATAGGAGCTGCCAGTGGCAAATTCAATTTGATGTTTCAGCTGGAAAAGGTGGCACATTCCTGGTGTGCAAAATGTCCTGCTCCCACTTTTCCTGAGCAGTTCCCCGAAGGTGGAAGCAGCCTAACAGGATGGTGAAAGTAATTAAGGCAAATTTTGTGCTGCCCTGTGGTATTTAAATATTTTAGCTGGAAGAGATCAGTTCCTTTAACAACATTTGGGGTAAATATCCCAAAAAATCTCAAATTCTGTTCTTTTCAAGAGTCCTGCAATGAGATTTTTTGGTTTCCTGTGCAGGGAAGTGCAATGGGGTGAGGATGGTGGCTGTGTGTGCAGCTCACTGCTCAATTATTCCACATCTCCCAAAATATTTTGGGAATATCTAACCTTGGGGGGGAAGACAATGGGATTAACTGTTCTCAGCTGTGTTCTGTGCCTGGTCCTACAAAGACAAAAACCATTAACCCCCAAACTTTGGGAAATGGATCCATTATTGCTAAAATTTTAAAGGATGTTCGGTGCCTGGGAGGCCACTTCCAATAAAGGCTCCGAAAAAAGGGGGGAAAAGCTTCCTGAGAATGTCTAAAAATGGAGCAAACTTTGAAATACAGTTTAAAGGAGTGAAATCAGGAGTCTGAACTTCTCTTACAGCTGATGAGAGTGGGCAGGAGCTGGAATTAGACTGGATATTCCTCATATCCTCCTGGAATGGGAACAAAATTAATTTAAAATTTATACAATGTGTTTTAGCTGCACCAAGAGTTTGTTGCAGGTGTTGGTCCATTCTTTAATTCCATCTTTGAAGCTTTTCTTTGCCTACCATACACCAAACCCGTGGATATTCTTTCTCGGAATTCCATTCCTGGCTGCTTCAGACAGGATTTGGAAGGTGAGGTGATTATTTTGTTCTAATAATCTTTGTTTAATTCTAATGCTAGAATTAAAACCCAAGCTTTTGTCTGTTTCTAAAGTGTTGTGGCTTGAGGAGAAGACTCAAAATATTATGAAAAATGATTATTTCTCTGCTTGCAGGGACTTTGTGGCAGAATACTTATAATTTTTTGTGGCTTTCCCTCTTTTTCTCTCATTCCTTGGAGCTGTGGGAATAAGGAATTTCCCTCTCTGCTTATTTCTGAGCAGCTTTTGAAAGGGCAGAACTCCAGCTTCTGATCATATCCCTGCCCAGCAGAAAACCCTGTCAGAATTATTTTGGCCATTCTGTACCAAATTAGGAAGGACAAGAAATTCCCTCAGTCTTTATTCCAGAAATGAAGTGTGGAGAAAGGTTCTGGGAGAAGTTTTGTTGGATAAAAGGGATCAGGACACAAAAAAGCTCAGAGGGCTGTTCCTTTTGTCCAAATGTTGTTCCTGTGAGTTGTGTTCTGTGGCAAAGAGGACAAAACCAACCAAAAAATAAAGTTTGTAGCTCTTTTCCCTCAAGAAATGAAGATTTTCTGTGTAAGTCCTGCTGTTGAGCCTTAACAGTTGTTGATTTGTCACAGATTTTATTGGAGCAGGGGCAGATCCAGCAGTGCTTTGTGTTATTCCTTCAATTTCTGCTTTATGGGATGAAATTTTGGGAGGCTCTAGGAATGATTTGGACCCTCCAGTGAAATGCTGTGTGTTATTCCTTCAATTTCTGCTTCGTGGGATGAAATTTTGGGAGGCTCTAAGAATGATTTGGATCCTCCAGTGCAGTGCTGTGTGTTAGTCCTGCAAATTTTGGGAGGCTCTAGGAATGATTTGGACCCTCCAGGGAAGTGCTGTCTGTTATTCCTTCAATTTCTGCTTTATAGGATGAAATTTTGGGGGCTTCTAGGAATGATTTGGACCCTCCAGTGAAGTGCTGTGTGTTATTCCTTCAATTTCTGCTTCGTGGGATGAAATTTTGGGAGTCTCTAGGAATGATTTGGACCCTCCAGTGCTCATCAACACCACCATGAGCTCTTCCAGGTGCTGTCTGTGGCATCAATTTAAACATCCATTCCTAAACTGGGCTCATCCTCACCATTTTAAGCTGGAATAAAACATTTTTCCAGTCCTTAGCAGGCAGCTTTAGCCCACAAACACCCAGGAGCCAGGATTATGGGAATCCTACAGTGGGAAACCTGGGCTGTATCCGTGGTTTGGAGCTGGAGGTGGTGGGTCCTGGAAGATAAAACTCCTGCTTTGGCTATTCCTCAGTTAGCATTAGGACACCCTGGAGAGCCCAGAGTGGTGGATGCATTATGGATTTATGGAAATGACACCTCCAAGCTGGGCTCTGGAGGAGAGGGAAAATGGTTTCTGAGCAGAGGTGTTGGTGGTGGATCTTCTCCTGGGAAGCACAACCTCTCCTGCTGAATTCCTTCTGAATCAGGGCTGGCAGAATTTGAAACTCTGATTTAGGAAATTGCTCTAAAGGGCTTTTTGAAACCCTGGGCGAGCAGTTCTAAAGATGGTTTGGTGCTTCTTTTTTTTTTCTTAATTATTCTTCAGCCTGGAGATATTTAAATGTGGCTCGTTAGGTTGAGTTTTCCAGGCTGATTCTGCCTTCCCTGAGGCCCTGCTTAGAGGAGTCGAATCAACAAAATGTGAGCCTGGAATCTGTTTCTGGAGCATTCTGCTGCTTTTCACTTCAGAACACTTAAATGTTTGTAGTTAAAAAAAGTGTATATTGAAACAAACTGACAGAGAGGAGCTTTAGATGGGATTTTAGGAAGGAGGGTGGGGAGGGGATGGGATGGGATGGAATTCCCAGAGCAGCTGTGGCTGCCCCTGGATCCCTGGAATGTCCAAGGCCAGGTTGGACATTGGGATTGGAGCCACCTGGGACAGTGGAAGGTGTCCCTGCCATGCCAAGGGGGTGGAATGAGGTGATTTTTAAGGTCCCTTCCGACCCAAACCATCCCATGACTCCATAATATTCCAATGCCAAATAAACACTTCCTCATTCACTAAAATCCCCTTGTTCCTGGCCTGGGATGGTCACTTTATCTCCTCATTCCTCACTGATATTTTATTTTACTCCCCAGGTGAACACTGTGAACCATCAGAGAACATTCCCAGGCCCCTTCCACCCTCTGTGAGGGGAGAACCTCTTTCCAATCCAAGATCCAAACACCTGAGTTCCCTTTCCTCCCCTTCTCTCCATCCTCCCTGCCTTCAGAATGAAGAGAAATCGCTGCTGGTTCTTTCCTCAGTGGCTGTATTTTCAAACAGAGCCATTAGTAACAGAATCATTGGGGGTATAACTGGGATTTATTATCTGTGGGTAGGACTTCAGCACCACTTCTGAAATTTATACTTGTGCCTTGAAAAATCATCCTCATTTTCTAATTAACACGCAGGATATGAAACAAATTTAATCCCTTAAAGCCAATATTTCACGAAAGAGCAGGAGAAGAGTTTCCTACAAAACAGCGGTTAATGATTTCCATTTAAAATCTTTGATTCTGAGATTTTGAAAACCTTCTGCACGTTTGTGTGCTCAAACCATTTCTGTGCTTTCACCATGAATTTGGGCAGTTCTGGGAGGAAAGGGAGGAGGGAAGGGGCTGAGAACCAGCAGGGAGTGGCTGTGGATGCAGCAGAACATCCTTTGAAGCCCTCAGGTGCAGGACACCTCCAGGGGCGTTCTGTCGAGCAAACAAACCCTGTGTGGGATCCTTATCCATGGAATATTTGGTGTTTTCCAGGAGTTTGCCTTCCATTCTGGCCATTCCTGTATCACTCACAGCCAGGATTGCTCCGGGCCGGGGGATGAGGCCTGAGCTGCAAGGAACACACACAGAAAATGGGTGGAAAATCGCAGTGCCAGGGGTTTGTTCCTTGCTGGATTGAGATAAAGAGGAGCAGCAGCACTGACCAGACATCCCTCAGGACATTTTTGGGTGGTTTTTTTCCATTTCTTGAAATCTCTTTGCTGTACCATCACTATTATTATTTTTTTTCATTCAGGACTAAGTGCATTTTAAAATATTTGAAATTAAGAAATACCAAAATCATTGTGGGAGAGACAAGAAAGAGGTAAAACGAATTGATTAAAACTTTAAAAAAGGTGATTATATATAATGATTTTTCTGATATTATTTTTTCCTGCATTACTGGATGCAGTGAGTGGAGTAATTAGTACAAACTGCAAGTAAATAAGTGTAAAATAATAATGTTAAAAGATGGTTTTAATTGCTTTCATCTTCTTTTAAGATGATTTTTCTGGGATATTCTCCGACTTCCCTCTGATAAAACCTGAGTGATTTGTTTTAGCTCCCTTGTAAATATGAATTGACAGAAAGTGCAATTCACAGAATCCCAGGGTGGTTTGGATTGGAAGGGATTTTCATGATCTTGGTTCCCTGAGCAGACAGGATTTTCCCAACGTTTTCTGCAGGTTGGGAATGTGAAATGGATGGGAAGGTTCATCCAGCTCCTCAGCAGGGCTGGAAAATCCCCCTTGGTCCAGCAGAAATCCAATTCAATTCTAAAATCAGCGTGTTGGTGTCTCCCTCCTCACAGAGGGGTCACAGCTTTTCCCTCTTTCCCTGTTTTCTGGATCTTTGGGATGAACAATGTTTGTAGATGAAAATCTCTTTTTGTTGAGTGACTGAGTTAAACCATATCAGAAACAGGAAATTCCAGTTCCTGGTGACTTGGGAGGGGTTTTAACTCCGCATCCAGGACTCTTCCAAGCACGTGGAGTTTTCCTCCAAGGAAGATTCATTTATTCCTGACAAATTCTGGAATGACTCTTACCTGCTACAACCTTTGAGTTCTGTTATCCTCCCTCATTAATTCCCTATTTATCCTTCAGGATATCCCTGGATGCACCAGAGCTCACTGCTCCTAATTTCTTTGGGAATTTTCCAGTGGGTGAAGCTCTCCTGGGCTCCAAGCATCTCCCAGACAGCTTTTTTATGGATCCAGGAGGGGAACTTGTGGTGTTCCTTCAGAGATTCATTTTTAATTTGCAGTGCTCACAGCAGCACTTGCTCCACAAGGGAAAATAAAGGGAATTTTACACAGAAGTTCTGTCGCTTCACAGCAACCTCAGTTCCAAGGGAATAAACGTGTCCTGGTGGATTCACTCTTCCCAACAAAACTCTTTTCCATGGATTGAACTGATGGGAGAATAAATGACAATAAATATTTGTTGTAGTGACGGTGATTGTGAACTTTTCACTGCTGGTTTCAGTCTGGACAATTGTGAGAAAAGAGATTTTAATCAGAGACTCCCAGCAGTTTTTTTGGAGTGTTTTTCCTCAGGGATGCTGTGGCTGCTCCTGTTGCTGCTTTATGGTTTATGGAACAACAATTGGATATTCTGGGAGCTGGGATTTTGCTGAAAAGCAGAAGTTTGGATCCGAGTTGTTCCAGCTTCCAGGAGGAAATTCCTCCTGCTGAAAATCAGCTCCAAATCTGATTCCTGAGTGTCTTGAACACAATCTCCGCTTTTGCTTTTTATTCCAAGAGTTCCTCAGCCTCTGGACTGGTGTAAGTGATGGGGGAGAGATAGAAAGACCTAATTTTACTCTTTATTTTTCCTGGTTTTGCCTGTGACATCTCACAAATTATAAGAATAGTTTCCCTTAATCTGAATATTTAAGAGATTTTAAATTCTTCTATTTCTCCTTCAACCCCGAGCATTCTTTTTTCTACAGTGACATTTTTGGTAATTTTAGGTAATAGCCACCAGCAGCTAATTTCACTCAAGCTCATGGGAATACAACTTTTAGCTTCGTAAGAAAATTCCATTTCTCCCTTTCCTCAGCAGAAGTTCAGGAAAGCTCCCATTAAATTACAGATTTATTTTACTTAAAATGAACGGTGTAATTTTTAAAAATTTAAATAATTAATTTCTATTTTGTGGGACTCTCTTTTCTCGTGCTCTTTCATAAAATATTAGCTTGAAAAGATGAAATTTGTTTAATATCCTGCATGTTAATTAGAAAATGATGAAGATTTTCCAGGAACGAGCATAAATTTTAAAAGTAGTGCTGCAGTCCTACCCACAGATAATAAATCCCAGTTCTATCACCAATAATTGTGTTATTAAAATTGATACTTTTAACGACCAATAAAGAAATAAATTTGGCACTGGGGCTGAAATAAGAGCAACACTTCCCTCTTCTTTTGAAATTTCATAGGAGTTTAATGAAATATTTGCGTGTTGAGCTTTAGGTGCAATAATCCCATAAATCAGGAGGGGGTTAGGAGAATATAGGACAGATTTTAAGGCTGAAGAGGAATTCATTCCCTACCTGGCAAATGGGATATGGGGTCCCCTGAGGTGTTGAGGGGTGTCTGTGCTCCACTGAGGGTGATGACAGGCAAATACCAACTACAACAGGATTTCCATGAGAAAATGGAACTTCTTGGAGTTTTTCATGGAAATATTGGAAGAACGAGTCCAGAGGAGGCACCAGGATGAGCAGAGGGATGGAGCAGCTCTGCTGGGAGGAAAGGCTGGAGAACTGGGATTGCTCAGCCTGGACAGGAGAAGCTTTGGGGTGAGCTCGTTGTGGCCTTTAGGAGCTGCAGGAAACATGGAGAAAGACTTTGGACAAGGGATGGAGGGAGTGGACACAGGGAATGGCTTTAAACTGGCAGAGAGGAGGTTTAGATGGGATATTGGGAAGGAATTCCTCCCTGGGAGAGTGGGGAGGGGCTGGGATGGAATTCCCAGAGAAGCTGTGGCTGCCCCTGGATCCCTGGCAGTGCCCAAGGCCAGGTTGGATGAAGCTTGGAGCAGCCTGGGACAGTGGAAGGGGTCCCTGCCATGGTAGGGGTGGGATGGGATGAGCTTTAAGGTCCCTCCAACCCAAACCATTTTGGGATTCTCGGATAAGAAGAATTCCCACTTTCCAGGCTCCAGTTTCACCAGTGCTGAACGACGTTCGGTCATATTTTGGTTTAAGGGTTGTTTAAATGAATAAAACTTGAATGCAACTGAAGCAAAGCTGCGAGTGCTCCGAGTTCAAAGGGGAGGTTTAAATGCAGCAAACGTTGATGGAGCTCCCAAATTCCCTATTCCTTTGTTTCCAGGCTTTTACAAACACCAATTGTCACCTTGGTAATTACAGCACTGCAGATTTTCCAAACGCCCTTTTTTTTTGTCCTTTAGCACTCGAGCACAACCCTCATCCCTTCTCCTTTTGGATGTTGTGACATAAGAAAATGGGCTGGAAGATTGCTGTGTTTTAAGGCACTTTCCAAAGTGCCTCTGAGTATAAAAACCCCTCATTTTGTGGAAATGACAGCTCGATGTTCCATGGATATCCCTGCTCCCATCGCCACCGTGGCAGCCTCAGTCCCTTTATTTACCCACACACTTCCAAGGATTTTTGGTTTTGGAGCCTCCAAGGTCAGGCACGCTGGTGGAAGCCAAGCTGGGATGCAGCACCCTTAAAAAAATTTCCTTTTTCCTTGAAATTTGGGAGAGGTAGGTTGTTTTTTTCATGGAGTCACGGAATTATTTGGGTTGGAGAGGATCTCTGGGGTCATCGAGTTGAAGCAGCACTTCCAACCGTGCCCTCAAGTGCCACATCCACACGTGTTTTAAACCCCTGCGGGGATGGGGACTCCACCACTGCCCTGGGAAGCTGTTCCAGGGTTGGACAACACTTTCTGTGGAGAAATTTTCCATAAAATCCAACCTAAACCTCCCCTGGCACAACTTGAGGTTCTTTCCTCTTGTCCTATCACTGATTTCTGGGGAAGAACTGACCCCAGCCTCCCTTCAGTGATTGTAGAGAGAAACAAATTCCCTTCTGAGCCTCATTTTCTCTTGGGATGCAGAGTTTGAGGTTCCTTCAGGTTTTTCCAGCTTCCTTCAGGTTTTTCCAGGTTCCTTCAGGTTTTTCCAGGTTCCTTCAGGCTTTTCCAGGTTCCTCCAGGCTTTTCCAGGTTCCTTCAGGCTTTTCCAGCTTCCTTCAGGTTTTTCCAGGTTCCTTCAGGCTTTTCCAGGTTCTTTCAGGCTTTTCCGGGTTCCTTCAGGCTTT
This sequence comes from Falcunculus frontatus, assembly GCA_013398115.1. Classification (NCBI taxonomy): domain Eukaryota; kingdom Metazoa; phylum Chordata; class Aves; order Passeriformes; genus Falcunculus; species Falcunculus frontatus. The sequence continues at coordinate 40,363 of VZRV01002253.1, read as the reverse complement.
TCCAGGTTCTTTCAGGCTTTTCCGGGTTCCTTCAGGCTTTTCCAGGTTCTTTCAGGCTTTTCCAGGTTCCTTCAGGTTTTTCCAGGTTCCTTCAGGCTTTTCCAGGTGGGGATGCAAAGGCAGAAGTCTCTGAGACTGGATTACTCAGCATAAATCATGCTCATGGTCCGTGGTTGCAGAGCTGCTGGCTGGACCCACAGCCTCAGCAATTCCTACAAATGATGTGAAAAATCAAATATAAAAGTGGGATAGCTTGGATTAACCAAAAGCTTGAAATTTCCCTTAAAAAAATAAATAAGGAAACAGATTTAGAACAAAGGGTTTGGCTGTGCCCATCCCTCAGGGTACGTGTGGGTGTGGAATCTGGGAAAATAAAGGGATCTCATTTGCTGCTTCTGCACTCAAAGGTGGTTCCTAAAAGCTGTGGTTAAATTCTAGTCAAGCTACTTAGAAATATTTGGTGTGACTGAAAAAAAAACCCATCAAACTTCAAAATTGTACTGGGAAAAATGGCACTGATAAAGAATTAATGGTTTCATGGATTGGGCAGACCTTTCCTTCATCAGGGACATTCCCAAGGTGGTTGGCCCAGCCCTGAAGACTTCAAACGGGACTTGAAGGACTTAATATTTTGCAATATTTGTAATTTAATGTTTAATTTGTCTTGAAATGGCATTGTTTGTCACGTAAGAGGATGGAACATTGTTTTATTTCTCATTCTGTCCCCTTCAGGTTGTTCACGGTGAGATAAACTCTGCTCAGATTTCAGCAGAACAGCTCGGAGTGGCTGTGTTGGGGTAATTAAAATTCAAATTAAAACCTCATTAGCTGCTCTCTTAGATTTATTTCTCCTTCCTACTAAGAAGAGGTTAAATTTCCAGTAGATCACTTGTGATTATCAGGGGTAGAATATTAAAAAAACCTGTTTTGTTCTCTCTTTTTCCTCACTCTTTTTTTCTGGCTATTTACCCACCACTTCTTTCTCTCAGCTTTTTTTCTGGTTATTCCACCACCCTAAAAATGAGATTGGAGCACAACAGAAATAAAATTATGCACAAATCAAGATTTTTTTGTTCACGTAGGACTCATCCTGTTGGATTCATTCCTCCTTCGTTAGAACTCATTTCTAAAACGTTGCAGGCTAGCAGGTAACTTTTAAAATTTGCTTCAGAGAAGGAGGATTTTATACATTGACATTTTAAAAACAAAACTCAATTCCTAGCATGAGTGAAAAGCCAATTTTCTCCAGAATTTCTTGCACATGCAGCATCCAAAATAGCTGCATGAGGATGGAGCAAAGTTGAAATGCTTTTTTTTCCCCCCTATGCTTGTTCACAGTTATATTTTTGAGCTCTCTGCTCTCTCTGTCTCCTGGAAAATTTGTGGGAAATGGAGGAGGGTAAAAAGTGCTGAATTCCAGGCCCTAACTAAAGGTCAGGAGGGCGCTGAGTTAAATGCAGGCAGCGAGTTCTTCCTGAAATATTCTCTTATTTTCCAAACAGATTGGTTGTGGGGTGAGCTCATGAACTCAGAGGGATTTACCAAAAAATAGGGATGCTTGAAAATTCCCAGATACTTCACTCAACCAGGAATGAGGAGTTTTTATTGCATTTCCATGGCTTCCTTCCCTGGAAGGTGTGGATCAAGTGTATCCTAAGGAATTGAATCTGCACCCCATAGACCACAGGAATTATTTATTCTCTGAGAATTTGGCCAAAATTCTGCAGCCATTCCCGTGGTTTTGCCTTAAAGAGTCTGTAATTATCCTGTTAATTAATATCCCCTCATTTAGGCACTAATGGCATTAAGCAGCAGATGAAGTACAACCATTAATGGTGAACAAGCAAGAGGGAAAAACAGGGATCAGTTCAGTGCCCAGCATCCCAGTTTATCCTTTCCTGGATAATTCCCAGCCAGTAGAAAGGAGGGAATAATTTGATTTATTAATACAATGAAGATCAATGCAATCTGTGAACACAGGGTTGAGGGAACAACATAATTACCCTTCATTTGTTGATGCAAGGAGGAGACTGATTTCAATTAGTGCCTTAAATTGGGAAGGAGCTGGAGAGAAGTCGGGAGCTTTGCTTGGAGCTGGAATTTGTTCAGTGGGATTCTTTTGTGTGATTCTTTTCCTCCTTTAATGAGTAGTGGCAGTGTGTCAGTGGTTGTGTTGAGCTTAATCAGGAAAACAGAGGAAAATTGTGGAGTGGGAATATTTGGATTCCTCCAAATACACAAACATTGGGGTTTTTTATCCTGGATCTCCTCAGGAGACGATTCTGGGCTTTTGAAGGGGGAGAAAAAAAGCAGCAGTGGCCTGGACTCGAACTGAAGGTGCCAAAAAGCAACACTTTGCTGGCAGAAACCTCATTAATTTCTTCTTTTCTCTGGCCAGAGTGTCCTGTCCCTGCTGATTATCCAGGGAATGGCCGAGCCAGGCAGGTGGGACTCTGCATCTGCCCCATTCCAGCCTCCTGCCTTCTTTTATTGTGGAGTGTTCAGCTCCTGGAGGGGAGAACTTGGAGCAGAAAGCCAGGAAAGGGATTTCCATCCTTTCCTCTGGGTCTTTATTCGCCTTTGGATGTTTCTGTTGATAAAAATGAGCTCTCACATCTCTTCCTCAGCAACAACTGGGATTTGGGGGATTCCCCATTAGGTTTGACATCCACACGTGCCCAGTTCCATGCCCATTTTTTGCCAGGATGTTTTCCTAATTAAAAATATCATCCAGAGGACAGCAGGTCCCTACCTGAGCACTTCAGGGCATTTAAAAAGTTCTGAATTTGTGAATTTCAGGGAGGCTGCCTCAGCCTCTGTGCTGTTTATCATGGAGACTGCATGGAGGTGTTTTATTTCCTTTCATGGTTTATTTCCTTTCCTTGTTTTCCCTGCAGGAAGCAGGAAATTCCAGGTGAAAGAAGCTGAAGAGCAGCTCTGACTCATTCACTGAACTGATCAGGACGGGGCAGGAGATCACAGAATCACAGAATCACCAGGTTGGAAGAGACCTTCAAGATCATCGAGTCCAACCCATGTCCCAACACCTCAACTAAACCCAACCATGGCACCGAGCACCACATCCAATCTCTTTTTAAACCCATCCAGGGATGGTGATTCCACCACCTCCCCGGGCAGACCATTCCAATATTTTATCACTCTTTCTGTAAAAAAATTTTTTCCCAATATCCAACCTGTATTTTCTTTGGCGCCGCTTGAGGCCGTGTCCTCTTGTTCTGTCGGTTGTTGCCTGGAAAAAGAGACCAAGCCCCACCTGACCACAGCCACCTTTCAGGGAGTTTTAGAGGGTGATAAGGTCACCTCTGAGTCTCCTTTTCTCCAGGCTGAACACCCCCAGCTCCCTCAGTTGTTCCTCACAGGGTTTGTGTTCCAAACCCTTCACCAGCCTCGTTGTCCTCCTCTGGACATGTTCAAGTGTCTCCACGTCCTTCCTGAAGTGAGGGGCCCAGAACTGGACACAGCACTCAAGGTGTGGCCTCACCAGTGCCAGATCTTCCCAAGTGTGGTTCTTTACCAGCTCCTGTTCCAGGATTTCCTAAGAAACATGAAGATTTAGCAAGGCCGTGGCAATGAAAGCCAAGATTGAAGCTCATCCAAGGTTTTTGTATCCCAACATTCCCCAAAATGTGAGTATTGTTTCTATTTCTAAATGTTTCTGTCTCTCTGACTTTTCTCTCCAGGAAAAGGGAGTGCTCTGGGGTTTTTGGGAACAGTTCTCTGCTGTGTTTTCAGCTGTTAAAGTGGGATTTTCCCCTGTGGTTTGGCAGGTGTGGGGATGAACACTGAGCACTGATCTCACTGCTGCTCACCCCTGCAAACCTCCACATTTACCAAGAGCCACAACACAAATGCTCTTCATTTTTATCATCCTGTCTTCATCCAAATGTTGTTAATTACCCTGATTATCTTGTCCTGTGCCTCTTAACTTTGGAACTGAAAGGCCCCTCTGTCCTCTCTCAGGTTTTCCTAACTCATCTTCAGTGACTGCAGAGAAGTTTTAAATTGTTTTGGGGAAACCTGGGCAATTTCTTGGTCAGATTTTCATGTTGGAGTAGTTTAGAATTCCTTGGAGAGAGACTCTTTGCAAGAGCATGGAATGACAGGACACAGGGAATGGCTTCAAACGGACAGAGAGGAAGTTTAGGTGGGATATTGGGAAAAAACTCTTTATTGTGAGGGTAGGGAGGACCTGGAATGGATTCCCCAGAGAAGCTGTGGCTGCCCCTGGATCCCTGGAAGTGTCCAAGGACAGGTTGGATGGGGCTTGGAGCAGCCTGGGACAGTGGAAGGTGTCCCAGGGCGTGAATGAAATGATTTTTAAGGTCCCTTCCAACCCAAACCATTCCATGACCTTGCTGCTACTCCTCTTACAAGAAGCTTTTGTCCCTAGATCCTTAAAGATGTTCATAATTGGTGTTTTAATTACATTTTACTCCCTCCCTCCTCCATTTTTCCTCCATGGTGCCCAAATCCAAGAATAATTTATGAGAAACTTCCTTCTGCTGGCAGAACATTCCTACAACACACGGAGCAGTAATTTTCCTTAATCCCATATTGGAAGGGCTTCCTGCCTTTGGGATTTCTCCTGTGGGACAACACTCCTCCTCTTGAAAAAAAGCTGATTTTGTTGAATTTTTTTTCCCCCGTAGCCTGATCAAAACAACTTTTCAATGTTTTCTCGCTGCATTAACAGGCTGAAATTGCTACTAAAAGTATCAGCCAATTAGCAACTCTTTAATCTCCTGCATTGTTTGTCACCGCCCGTGTGACAAAGTGACAGCCTGCCATGCTAATTAGCTGCCTTCTGCGAGGGGAAAATTGCTCTTGTTTGACAAATAATTTAAGTTAGGGAAGGACAAGGAAGTCTGAAAACAAAGTTATTCATGCAAAGACACATCAGAGAGCACCCAGGGGCTCAGGTAATTGGTGAGGGGAGGGAGGACCTCTCACCTTTTTGTAATAAATCAGAAAATTATTGAGTGGAAGGGATGAGGTGATTTTTAACAGCTTGAAATGAGTGCAGGGTTCAAAGTGTTGTTTCAGGAGCCTCACTCGGTGCTGGGCAAAGTTGGGTTTTTAGAGGTTGTTGGTGTTTATTCAGCTTGAAAAGCATCTAAGCTGCACCTGACCTCCCTTTGGGGCCATTTAAAAGTGACTTTTCACCTCAGAACTCAGTGTTCCATGGAAAACCCCGGGCCTGGAAAGAAGAAAGATTCAGGAGCATCAAAAAGACAGAGGGCAGCTCCAGAGATTCCCTCCAAAAATGTTTTTTAAAGCTTCAGATGAGCCTAAATCACTTTGTGTCCAGTCTGCCACGAGAAAACTGCTTTGGATCTGCTCACAGCCTGAGTGAGGAGTCCTTGGAGCATTTGCTTTGGTGAAATGAGAGGTCCAAGGAGTTGAGCAAAAGTATTGAACAGGAATCAGAAAGCAAATCATGAGTTTTGTTGTTTGTACGGAAATCAAGTTGCTTTTGTCACCTTTTTTTTGAGATAAAATGCAGCCAACTCAATGAAGTTTGGTGTTTCCAGCTTCGTTCATACTTGAACTCCCTGGAAAAAAAAATTAGAAATGAATTGAGAAGAAAATAATCCCTGAACATCTGCAAAACTGATCCAGGGATTTTCTTTAGGTGCTGAAATTGGGATGAAAAAAAGTGGCCTCAACGGGCAAATGAAAGAATTCTGGTTTTGGACAACTGGTAAAAGAGGAGGAGTTTATTTTGATGGCTTGAGCTCCTGTGGGAGTGCAGGTGAAATGCTGCACTCTCAGCTGAGCCCTCCAGTCTGGAAGGACCTGGGAAAGGAGGAAGGCAATCCCAAAAGAGCCACAGAAATGATTCAAGGACTAAAGAGATGGATGACTCGATGGGTGAAGAATTATTGAGGGAGCTAAATATGTATTGCTTGCCCATGTAAATGATGGATACCAAACATTCCAGGAGCTTTCCCGAGTCAGTGATGGATGGGGTGGAATGAAGGAAGAGGATGAAAAGAGTGATTATCTGCTGGGGTGGCAGGAACAGTGATTTTGGATTAGATCAGCAGCATGGGACCAGCATCTCCTCTTTGGCAGCTGATGCTCGCAAAAAAAAACCAAGGCAAGGAAATCTCGGTTGGATAATTATGGATTTCTCTGTCTGAGCAGTTTAAATGGTTGTTTGTCTATGGGTGGGAAGGTGGAGAGTAATTAGGACAAAAGCAGCTTTTAGAAAAGGTTTGATAATCTGTATGGCCACAGAATCCTTGGTTAATTCACCAGGAGTGCAGATCTAACTGGGAATTTTAGGACTTTGATGTCCAGCTCTGACAGATTCGGGGTAGCAGCTGCTGGGAATTTGCTGTAAAATATTCCAGCAGGCACAGGATTCCCAGTGAAACCACAGCCTGTTTGGGATTTGCACCAGAAGGGATTTGGGGGGGCCAAACTTTCATTCTCGATGCAGGCTGTCACTGAATTGTGACATTTGGATCCTTAGAAGTCAACAATGAAACTCCCAGGGACACCACTGAGGGTTCTATTTCCCTGGAAAACGATGGGAATTTGCCCAAGTGCAAACGGAATAGAAATCCAAGAAGGAGCTGAAGGATTTTTCCCTGCCAGCCACCAGAATTTCACTGAAGGTGCTGTGCACAAGTGCCCTTGAGCTCAGAGAGAAAACCCCTGACATATTGATGACTTTTGAATTATTTGATGAGTTGTGCTGCAGTTCTCACCCTCTTTTCTGATGAGTCCCATAGGGCCAAGGCCTCCTGGTCCTGCTGGAGATGCTGGGATCTGCCTCATCCAGTTGCAACTCCAAATCCTGTTTAATTGGATTAATTACTGGGAGAATCCACATCCAGCTCCAGTTGTGCTGGAGCCGCACTAAAACCGAATTGTTCCCTTTCCTATTTTCCTTTCCCCGTGGGCAATCTGCAAGTGCAGAATGTGAAATATGAGCAGCAACTGCTCCTCGGAGTTATTCAGGATTCTTTTCCAGCTTCTGCTCCCTATTTTCAGTCCATCACAGACCATAATAGGCTATTTGTCACCGCGGATATCTGTATACATAAAAGATAAGTAGGCGCTGAATATCTGCTTTTACCAATGTTCTGAGCACTGCCAGTGATGTATTATTTTCTTTTATCTCCTCTGTGTATCTCTGCAGCAGGGGAGTGTCACTGGGTGTATCCCAGCGAAACAGGATGGATTTTAATCAACTGCTGGGAAAATGAGATATTACACGAGGATGAGAAGGGCTGCTTGATAAAAACACCTCTTTAAAAGTAAAATTCCGCAGCGTTCCGGCGTTTGGCGCAGTCGTCAAGCGCGGAATAAAAATGACATTAAAAAAAAAAAAAAAATCGAACTTGAGGTATTTTTCTCAGGGTAGAAAAAGCAGGATCCATTCCAAGAAAAAAAAAGGTTTCTTGGGACATCCAAGGTGAAAATAGGAATGAATTCTCGGAAAGTGCTGTAAGTTAAAAAGGTGTAAAGTGAGTGTGAGAAAAACCTGTGTGCTGGTGCTTAAGAAAATGGTGTTTTACCAAAAAAAAACAAAAAACAAACCTCTTTGTAAAAGCTCTGTTTGGAGAAAATAGTTTTGCTTCCATTCTCCTTAGGGAATCTGCTCGGAGCTGGAAAGCTTCCAGGGCTTTCTAGAAAAAACTGCCCACAAATCGAAATGATGATGATTTATTTCTAGCATTTGGGGTTCAAAAGAAATGGGTGAATTCAGGAATGGACCAGTTTTCAAGGAATAGTTGGACTCTTTCCTGAATCCATGAAAATCTGTCCTTTAGGCTTTTGGAGAAATCATTGGCGACATTTTGTTGCTACTAAGAGTAAAAAGCAGATTTTTTTTCTTGGCTTTTGAGCATTCAGGAAGAGCAATGAGTGTTCTCCAGGTTTAATGGGTGCTCTGAATTCACCCCAACACGAAGACAACATCCCCCAGCTCCAGAGAAAATAAGTGTTTATTCTTTCAGCTGCTTGCAGTTCTGCTCTTTATTTCCCATCCCTGTGAGGAGGAGAGGTCCCTGTTTGACAAAGGAACAGGGAGAGGCTCAGGGAGGGGTCTCAGCACTGGGATTTGGCTTCTCTGCCCCTGGAATTCTCCAGGAGAGCTGTCAAACTCCATTTCCCCCCCTGGTGCAGTGAGAAGGACAAAAGCTCTGGGATATAATTTGGATTTTGTTTACCTTTGTGAGAGGCTCCAGGTGGTTCTGTTTGCTCCTGATAAGTCTGGGAAGTTTTAGCTGTGTGAGCCCAAAATCCTGGCTTTGGATGCTGGAAGGATGGGCTCTTTTTCCTGAGAATAATGCACATTTTGCACAGGTGGATGCTGAAAATGCTGGTGATGATTCCAGCTGTGGGAGAGCCTCTGCAGCCCAGGTTAAACTCAAGGAAAGGAGTTTCTGGTTTGGGCCTAGTTTGAAATTCAGGATTTGCTCTGCAGAACTTGTTAAATGATGAACATTTTTTCGTACCCAGATGTTTTTAACAATACCCCAGAGCTGTTTTGCTCTTCTTTCCAACTGTCCAATACTTCCAGGTGCCTCCTGGCTGTAGGAGGAAACTTTTCCTTTTTAATTAAATCACTGAGATGGTAACTGAGGGCTATAAGCTCAGAAAGGATTTGTTTTCCTGGCAGTCGGGATCGTGGCAAGTCTGACAAAAGCTTAAGCAGGTTTTTAAGGATTCAATCCTTATTTTTCTCATTCCTAGGAAGCTGAGTGAGTTATTTTTGGGGAGGTGGATGCCTTCGGTGCTGTGGTTTTTTGGGTTCTTCCTCCATCCTGTGTGTGCTGAGGACATTGAGGACACAAGGTTGTTAATTTGGAAAATTTTTGGGAAATCCATGAGAGGGTTGGGAAGCTGCGGGGCTAAACTCAGTCAGCGAGGCCTGAGGGCTCCAAACTGAGCTCAGCACCAGTAAAACCAGTTTATTGATAAAGGATAGGGGAAACAAGGTGCTCAACAGCCCTGTTTGAAGGCTTCACCCCAAGCAGCTCCTCGCCCTGGCTCCCCACATCCAGGTGACCCCAGAGAGCAACCCTTTGAACAAAACCCGAGCCCAGGCTGTGATTGCAGCCAGAAAAGTCCTGCCAGGTCTGTGGGAGCCCAAACTCTCCAGCACTGAATATATGAAACAGCAGCAAGGCTCATTTCACCCTTCACAGAGTTCATCATTCCAGCGCCGCGCTCCCTCAGCAGGACACAACAGCAGCCAAAAGGAAAATAATTGTTTCTCCTTGTACAGGAATGCTCTGAGAAAAGGCCCCTGGGACTCCTGCGAGCAAGTCCAATTTTTCCAACCCTATCTAGGAAGAGTTTTACCATCTGCTTTTTAGCTCATCGTTTATCCAAGGCTTAGGCAGAGACAGAAAGTAAAAACCTGCTGCCCCCCTCCTGGGGAAAGGTGCCTCTTAAAGAGGATTGCTGACCCCGCTGGTCCAATTTGGTCTGGAATTATTGCTTGGATATTGGAAATTCTCTGTGCAGGAAGCAAAGTGGAACGGCATCAGGAGCAGGAGTTGTTTTTCCTTCGGTTCTTGCTTTTCCCCTCTTTATCTAAAACATTTGTCGTTTCATAGAGGGTGTAAATGATGTAAATCAAAGTAAAGAAAGTGAAGCTGGGTTATAGTATTTGTGACTTGGGATAGCAATGTAATGATTTTTTTTTATATTCGACGTGTTTAAAGGTGCTTTTGAAATGATAACTGACTTTATTGTGACTTGTACAAATGGAGAAGAGGCACACTCAGGAAAGGGAGAGCCACAAGCTGTTCCTAAACCACACTGAGCTCAGCATATTAAAAACTGTCCACTCAGATAATTACCCTCAATTATTAATTCTTCCCCGTGATCAGCTCGGGTGGCAACGGTGCAGAAAAAGCCAAGCATTGGGTGTTTGCAATCTGCTGCAGTTTGGCACCTTCTGTGTTTACCAGAGCCTGATAGAAATGACAAAACAGCTGTTTTTTTCAAAATTGTTTGCATTTCCCCAACTTTTCCAGTCACTTCTTTTAATGCACACTCAGGTTGAGATGCCCTGGAGTTGCTCTCAGCAGCCCCCGTGGGCTGATGCAGCTGAATTTCACTGCAATAAACCTTACTCTTTACTAAAATTGACTTCCTGAATAAACTGCAATCTGCTTTTTATTTTATATTTATTGGAAGATTCACCAGCCCAACAACTTAGGAACTTTGTGTAACTCTCAGAAAGAAACTGCAGATTAGTTTTAAACGGATGAGTCTTTGCTGCCTGCTTTGGAACAGCTCAGCAGCAGTGAATTTGCATTAAAATTATCATTAAGGGAATTGAAATGCTTGGGAGCAGATTTTTTCTTAAGTAGAGGTGGGACTTGGTGTCTGCTAAAGGTCTGATTTCTTTATCCTTTGGGGATTTTTCTCTTTGGAGCTGCTCCTTGCTTGGCTTTGACACCAGGATCAGCTCAGGGTTGGCTGTTTTGGGGGTTTATTCCTGGTTAATCCCTGCAGGAGCTGGGATGTGCTGTGGGAATTGCAGCAATCATCTGTCCTGGGCTTTTTGGTGTCCCAGGAGAGGATTTGGGGGATTTGGGATCCCCAGCAGCTGCACCTGAGCTGGCACAGGAAAAGTTTCCTGAAGGTTTTCCCTGTGAAACCACGGTACAAAAGTGCTTTTTTTTGGGCTGGTTCACTTTGTACAGGATGCTCAGTGATATCTGCTCATATTTTATTGACTTTTGCCAAAGAGATGAGTGGAAAATGTCGCTTTTTCCTTTACTTTTTAGCCTTTCCTCCACTTCCTTTTACCAGACTTTTTGGGTTTTTTGACTTCAGCCTCCCAAACACCCCAATGACTTTTATTCCTGGTAACGATTCGCTGGTAAAAAGTGGATTTTAAACACTTAACAGTAACATTCCTCACCATTCTGCTAAAGCCTGAGGTTAAATTCTGGATAAATGATAAAAATCAGGGAATGGTTTGGGTTGAAGGGAGCTCAAAGCTCATTTTGTTCCACCCCTACCATGGGCAGTGACACCTTCCACTATCCCAGGCTGCTCCCAGCCCTGTCCAACCTCTCCCTGAACAATTCCAGGATCCAAACCAGCAGCAAGGCTGGTGCTGGAAAGAAAAACCATCTCCCAAAGGCAATGGATTGGATAACTATGCCCTGAGGAACAGGGGGACTAATTAACAAGGCAGGATTAATGAGAGAAGTTGATGAGAGTGGGGCTGTTTAGGGGATAATTTATAACAAACTCTGTAAATGAGGCAGGAATCTGCCCTGATTCTGCTTGAGAATGGAGCTGCTCTCAGTTCCCCTCCAGATATTTCTGGAATTCCCAGTATAATGTGGAATTCAAAATAATTTGGAAGTTCTGGGATGACACCTGGGTGTGGCTGTGAGATAAATGCAGAGAATTGGTGCAGAAAAAGCCCAAAATGAGAAAAAAATGGGAAAAATCCCTTGGCTTTCCTCTGGTTTGTGTTTAAAACATTATTTAGGGGCACTGCAGAGGAGATGGCTCTGTGGGGATGATGTGGCTTCTTCATAATTGCAGAAGTAAACAATTATTATAGGAGGTTTTTACTATTTTTCTTGTCTTTCCCCCCTCCTCTTTTCCCCTCAGGAAAGATTCCCCATTTTCCTGCAGCAGCCACTTGACAAAACCAAACCCGTGGAGCTTCAGCTTCAAAAATCGAGGGAAAAGCTGAGTTCTTTTACTGCTCCCCTCTCTCAGCTGGGATGGGATGGAACAAATTCCACACCCACCCTGGAGCATCCCAGCTCTGGGGACTGAACCAAGAGTTTCAGAGGCTCTTGAATTCCCTCAGCACATTCCCAGATTCTCCAGATGTGCTCCTGCAAGGAGCTTGCTGCAGAACCAGCTTTAAATTAGAGCCCTTTTAGAACCTTTTTAGAGCCCTTTCTGGAAGCCAAGTGCTCCTAGAGGTAGAATTCCCCTTACTGGGAATTATTTCCATGAGCTGGGGAGAAAACAGTGGATTTTCAATACTGATACAACATTTTGGAGGGTTATTTTGAAATATCCATTTTTTTTTTACATATCCAGTAGAATATTCACAGCAAATGCTCAGTAAACCTGATATTTTAGTCCCAAAAATATGAAAAATCCCATCACAATACCCTGGGGTTTGTATTTGAATAACATTTAGTTAATAATGGAATTGTACTCGCCAAGGCTTGAGCATCTCAGGAAAGTGAGCCACATAGGCTGCCTTTTTTTATTATTTTAAGCTACGAGGTGAAGAAAAAATGGCTTTTTGGGGTAGATTGAACTTTAATTTTTTAGTTTTCTGGCCTTTTTTAGTGCCTTTCAGTGATTTTGTTGAGTTTTGAGTCTTGTCTTCTGCTTTAGAGGAAATAAAAGTGCTGCTGCATGTCGTGGTGCAGGGGAGGGCTTTCCCTGCCCTGATCCCAATTTAAGCCAGGCTCAGAGTTTGGGGAATGTAGGAAAAGTTGTTTATCAGTAAAATCACTGTTATTATTAAAGGGAAACCATAAAGGTGATGGAATATCTGATTTGGGCACTGGGCAACTCCCAGATTTAATATTTAGGATCTTGAGGCGGTGCTTGGGAAAATGGGCTGCTGGGAAGTGCCATTTGGGAAAGAAAAATCAAAATATTTGGGGAAAAAATCCCATCAAAATGAAGCATTGTAGAGTTTTTCTACTTCTTCAGTCCAGCAGATCCCATTTCCAATTCTGGTTGAGTCTTCCAGGAGCTTCATTCCCTCCCAAACTGCTTTTATTCCCCTCCGAAATGATATTTGAAAAATAACTTTAGCCCAGCTCTGATTCAGGAATATTTTCTCTCGCTCCTGGCTGCCTCATCCCCCTTGGAAGTGCAGCAGGAGAGGAAGGATGGAGTCAGCAGGGGCAGGGGATTTCCAAACATAAGAATTCCAGGGTTTTTTCCCTTTTTATGCCTCTTGGTCCCTGCTTGGTTGCTGCCCTTGTGACTGGAATCATGTGGAGAATTTATTCTCCTGCAAAGATGCTGAAATCACGGAAGTTTTCTGCTGAAATCACGGATTTTTTTGGCTGAAATAATGGAAATTTTCTGCTGAAATCATGGAAGTTTTTTGGCTGAAATCAGGGAAGTTTTCAGCTGAAATCAGGGAAGTTTTCAGCTGAAATCATGGAAGTTTTCTGCTGAAATCAGGGAAGTTTTGGCTGAAACCATGAAAGTTTTCTGCTGAAATCGTGGAAGTTTTCTGCTGAAATCATGGAAGTTTTCTTCTGAAATCATAGAAGTTTTTGGCTGAAATCATGGAAGTTTTCGGCTGAAATCGTGGAAGTTTTTGGCTGAAATCAGGGAAGTTTTCAGCTGAAATCATGGAAGTTTTTGGCTGAAATCACAGAAGTTTTCAGCTGAAATCATGGAAGTTTTTGGCTGAAATCACAGAAGTTTTCTGCTGAAATCAGGGAAGTTTTCTGCTGAAATCATGGAAGTTTTTGGCTGAAATAGTGGAATTTTTCTGCTGAAATCAGGGAAGTTTTCAGCTGAAATCGTGGAAGTTTTCTGCTGAAATCACAGAAGTTTTTGGCTGAAATCACAGAAGTTTTCAGCTGAAATCAGGGAAGTTTTCTTCTGAAATCACAGAAGTTTTGGCTGAAATCATGGAAGTTTTTGGCTGAAATCAGGGAAGTTTTTGGCTGAAATCAGGGAAGTTTTCTGCTGAAATAGTGGAAATTTTCGGCTGAAATCATGGAAGTTTTTGGCTGAAATCAGGGAAGTTTTCAGCTGAAATCATGGAAGTTTTTGGCTGAAATCAGGGAAGTTTTGGCTGAAACCATGAAAGTTTTCAGCTGAAATCGTGGAAGTTTTCTACTGAAATCACAGAAGTTTTTGGCTGAAATCATGGAAGTTTTCTGCTGAAATCATGGAAGTTTTCTGCTGAAATCATGGAAGTTTTCTTCTGAAATCATAGAAGTTTTGGCTGAAATCATGGAAGTTTTTGGCTGAAATCAGGGAAGTTTTTGGCTGAAATCAGGGAAGTTTTCTGCTGAAATAGTGGAAGTTTTCAGCTGAAATCATGGAAGTTTTTGGCTGAAATCAAGGAAGTTTTCAGCTGAAATCATGGAAGTTTTCCATGAAAATGCAGGATTTCTGTATTTATAGTTGGGTACCACACCAGGCCCATTTCATTCCCTGGGGTTCTCCCTGATTAAAGAGAATTCCCACCCTTTTTAGTGCCAGGGATGGAAGGTTCAGGCTAAAAGAGGTTTTCCTGTGCCCTTTGCTTGTGCAGGGCTTGACAACTCCCACCTCCTTCCTCTGCCTCTCCAAGTAAAATTGAATAATTCTGCTTCTACTTTTGGTGGATTTATCCCTTTTTTTTGCTCCAGCCTCTCCTCAGCTGGAGCCTCCAGCAGGGGTGAGACCTCCTTGTCTTTTGTGGGAAGCTGGAGGTGCTGGATAACACAAACATGTCACTTATTATTATTATTATAATAATTGTTGATATTCTCTTTTTTATCATGGTGATGGTGTTGTTTGGGGTGAGATTAAAAGAGAGAAGGGTTCTTCCATCTCTGAAGCTGCCCCTGGGCTTTGCAAAGCCAATAAATGAGTTTTTTATATCATCAAGGCTGTGAAGGCTGTGACAATTTGAGCCACGCTGAGGATTTCCTGGAGCAGAAAGGAGCAGGAGGGGGCTGAGTGTCAATCCTGGGGCTGGGACACCTCAAAGTGGGGTCTCGTAAAGGGCAAAAAATGAAAGCTGAGAGAATTCCAGAGGCACAAACGACAGCTGGATTCGATGATCTTTGAGGTCTTTTCCTTGCTGTTGCCTTCAGGTGGGAGGTGCTGTTTAATTCCACATAAAGAGGTTTTCCACCAGGAAAATAGAATAAACATAAAAATAGAAAAAGAGAATAAACAAATAAAAAATAAAAATAGAATAAATAATTCTTCAAAATAGAATAAACATAAAAATCCATGCACATTCGGAATGCTGGTGTTGTCTGTCAGGTAATAAAGGTGTGGTAATTAAAGAATATAACCTAATTTGCACGTCACCATCCCTGGGGAGGCACAAAGGAGTTGCAAGCTATAAATGGGATTTAAAAAAAGGTAAATTTATGCTGTGTTGCAATGGCAATGCCTGGATAGATTCAACTATTTTTAATTTCTTAAAATCTCCAAATTTTGAGGGAAAACAAAGGAAATTTTTGAAAAATCAGCCTTTTACTCCCCTGTACATTCACTGTCTCCTGGCTAAAGCTGCCCCCAAGCTTCTCATCCCTTCTGGCAATGCAAGATTTCTGTTGCTCTTAGGTGGAATATGAATTTAAGTCAAGGTTTAGGAGGCTCCAGGCTTGGGTAGGAATAAAATATGAACAAGAAAGAGCTGAGAGTTTTCTCTGTGTGGCTGCAAATTGGAGCCTGTCAGGGCTGAGCAGACTCAGAATTTCTGTGTGGTATCAAAGATGCTCATCCCATCTTTTTGGAGTCACTTAAACTGATAAACTCTGCTTCTTACTTGGAGCACAAAGCTGCCAACATCAATCCTGGGCACGAGGGGAAGGAGGGAGTCGGAGTTTTGCTGGGGAAAAAAATCTTTTCTGCTGGAGACATCTCACATGCCAAATTGTGGCTTGGAGCAAAGGCTCAGGCCATGTGTGACCCTGTGGAAAATGGTCCTTAAAATGCTCTTTAAAGCACCAGTGTTGACAAAGTGACTTTGAGAAGGACTCAGAAGTGGCCCTGGGAGTTTGACCGCTCTCAGAAAGGGAAGGATTAAGGTCAGAGCCCATCTGGAGCCCAGTGGTTCCTGCATGGATTGAAAAGGTGGCTGTTTCAATGTTGGTTCAAGAGATCGCTCAGATCTTCAAGAAGATTTCGAGTATTTCAGGTAAAACAAGCTCTAATCAACAGGACTTCCAAAAAATGCGCTGTAGATAATAAATGATTATGAGAAATAAAGAGATTTAAAAATAAAAATAAAGGGGTTTAAAATGATTCAAAGCAATTTGGCTTGGGAGAGATTTCCGTGAGAATTGATGTTATAAAATAAGTGACGTGAAATCTGTGGCAGATAAACTGTGCTAACGCAGGGCACAGCATTTTCTGACTCTTGAAGTACCATAAAAGCATCATAAATTTAAATAGGATTGTAATTTTCCAGGATATTTCTTGATGTTTGGATAATCTGGTTTTGTGGCTCTTTCCAAAGGAATTTCTGCTTTTCCTGGCTTTTCCAGGTTGTTTTGCTGTCTGAATAATTAAATTAGGTGATGTAAAACCAGATTATTCCTGTGTTTCCTGGCAGCTGGAATCCACCCTGATCCCAGAGCCTCCCAGGGTGTCACAGGAACTGAAATATCCGTGATGGGAAGATGCTCAGGAAAGGAAAACTTCTGTTAACACAGTTCTGCACTTCTCTCACGGAGGCAGCAAAACCCCGCACTGAAGGGACCTCCAAACCCGTGGCAAAAATAAGGAATTTAAACTTAGTCTCCACATTTTGGAGGTGTTTATTTTCCCCCAAAGCCATGTTAAAAGCAGGAGGGTGATAACACAATGTTCCAGGCAGAATTGCCACAGAACATTTGGAATGCTAATTACTGCAGAAGTTATTTATATCCGGGTTTTACTGCCAGGATTGGTCCCTAACTCTGGAAGAGCAGCTCCCACCTCCCAGGAGTTGCTGCTTGGACACATTGAAGTCCATCAGTTGGGATTTCAGCTGTTTTTCCTGGATTTAATAAATCAGAATTTCCCCAGATGAAGGAATTTCACCTGGGAACTTGTGGAAATCAGGCACCTAAAGCTGCTCCTTAATTCTCTGTATCCCACCACCAATGGCAGTGATGGTCAGCTTATTAAAAAAAAAAATGAGGATCCATCAACCCATATTTTTAATTCAGTAAAATTTGTAAATATTTGTATTTTTCCAACAGTTCTAAAAGAGATTTGGCCCAAACAGAACCTGAAATGTTTTTTCACACCTCGAAGTGGCAGCAGCTGAGTTTCTTTGCTGCCTCTCAGTGTCCCAAACCCCAAGGCTTTGCTTGTAAAGCATCCCACAGATCTGTGGGAAAGCAGGAATCAGGAATATCACTGGGGCCCAATCAAAATAACTCCAACTAGAGCTGGAATGAGTCTCCACAGGAGACGTGAGGGGAGGTGCAACGTCAGGGAAGATAAGGAAGCAAACACCATTTTGCAGCTTCAAAGACACTGGAACTAATGTTGCAGGGGCATTAATTACATGGAAAAAAATTTAAAAGGCTCAAAATGCACTTGACAGAATCCCTTTAAACTAATACAGAGTTAGAGCCTGCTAATGGCTTCTGGCTCCAAGAAGTTTCCACAATTTTCTCTTTATTTAAGTCTTCAACTCCCCAAATTAAAAGCAATTGGAAAATCAGTTATCTTGCTTTGCTTTATGCTCCTGCTAACTCAGCATCGTTCCTTGATCTCGTTTTCCAGCCTCCAAGTTTTCTCTCTTTGTCACTGCCATAAAGTTTTAGGGAAGTTAGGGCAGAGCTGGGAGAATGATCCCTGTATTAAATGGGGTTTCATTTCAGGATAATCTCACTTTCAGCTGCTGGGGCTGTTTTATCCTCAGCCCTAAATCCACATCAGGACAAGAATCAAGAGAGATCCTGATAAGCACTTATAGATATAGGGATAACCTGGAAAAATCTGTTTATTTCTTCTGCCAGCTGGAATTCCCAGGGAGGGGGGAAACCCCAGACCATGTGGCTACCACAAAAAGGAATTTGGGATGTAAATATCCATTTTCAGTTCTTGTCTTTGTTCTGCAAGGGCCAAAGTTTGCTGGGAAATGTTGCCCTCATTTTGGAATCTGACATGAGGCATTTTTAGCTGAGCTCCAGACAGAAAAGGTTAATCCAACCTGATCCACTCAAGGAAAGCCACATGTGATTGGGATTCTCCCCTCCTGGGAGCTCTCCCTCAGCAGGAGAGGGGAGATCTCTCTGCCTTTGAAGGTATTTTTGTTGCAGCACCAGGGAAGTGCATCTGGGGACCCAGAGCTGGCACCGAGCAGGGCACAGGAGCTGGGAGGGCTCCAGGGGGGATTCCTGGGAAAGCCCTGCCTGGAGAACAGGTCCCAGGGATGCTGGAAGGAAGGAGGGATGTGCTCCATGGAATTAAAGCAGTTTCTTCCCTCCAGCTCCTGGGATGAGATGGAACATCCCCATAAATGCTATGGGGAAAAGCAGAGCTGCCTTGGGGGTGGTTTCTGAGCTGGATTTGCAGGTGATTTTGGGGATTCTTTCTCCCCTTTTCCAGAAAAAGCTGTGCAGCAGAGTGCAACAACCTGGAATTCTTGGGAATTCTATCCTGAGGTGTTTGCTGGGTGCAGGGCTCTGTGCTCTGCTCATTGGGAATTGTCCTGATTTGTGTCTCACATCCTCTCACACCTCTTGTGGCTGCCCCATCCCTGGAAATATTCAGGTTGGATGGAGCTTGGAGCAATCTGGGATAGTGGAAGGTGTCCCCACAACAGGGGTGGTGTTGGATGATGGCTGAAGTCCCTCCCAACCTAAATTATTCTGGAATTTCACTATCTTGTCGTGTTTGTGTGGAAAACAAGGCCATGGGGAGCTGCCACCAGCTGTCCCCAGCAGGGAAAAGCCACGGGAACATTAAAATGCTGCCCTTTTTGTGGGAATTTCATTCTGGAAACAGAACTGGGGAAGGAAGGAGCAGCTGTGAGGAAGTGAAATATTGGTTTTGGGGTGAGAGCGGTTAAGGAGAAGTTACAGCTCTTCCTAACGAGGGAAAAAGCAATTTCTTAGGCCTGAACTTTGCAATAATGAAATGGGAAACTCTGGGTTGGAATCACTCCTGTAGCCAAGGGCCATCTGCTGCTGCGGGGTCAGAACAGCCTTGGAAATCTCCAGAGGAATTCATGGAAAGGCTGGGAATGGTTGTGCACTTTTAGAGGCTGTGGAACATCTCAGAGTTCCTCAGAACGAGCTGCAATAGCTCCAGCCATAAACCCATTTTGATTTCCAGGGAAAATAGAAATGCTCTAACTCAGAGAAAGTAGAGGGGGAAAAAAAAAGCTGAAGTTGAATTAAATTTTATATTTGAGGGAGCGTCGTCGTGAAATGTGTAGGCCTGGGAATGGCTCAGAAAACATCAGGGATGCAGCCTAAAAAAAGGGGTTTGCAGAGCAGCCTTTGGAAAACGTGGATTTAAATAAGAGTATCACCATCCCAAATATCCTTTTTACATCAGGCTCAGGAGTATTTAAGGCTGTTCCTTGTGTATTCACTCTAATGGGGCTGCTAAGGAGGATGGAGCAGAATAATTAGAGATAAGGCACTTTTCAATTAACTGCTACCTGCTGCTACCCACCGGTGGACATCAATTCCTGGCAGATAATGTTATCCTTGTGTTCCTTGAGAACCTTTGGACAGCGTGTGCTTGACCTAAATTTTTAATGACATTATGAAGCCCTAGTTAAATATAAAAATAATGGTTTTGGAGCGTGGCTCTTTATTAAAGTTCCTTGGGCTGTGTTTTTCCTGCGTGCAGCTCAGCATGGGAATGTTTTTGTGTCCTGTTTTGGCTGCAGAAATTCACATTTAAACTTCGGCCTGGACTGGCTGATGTAACCTGTTGGAAGCTGCTTTGGAGGATGGGATGTAACATAATTTTCTGTGTTTTTGATAAAAAATAATGAGGATAACACATCCAGAGGGATAAATGCTGGAGGGTGATGGAGGACAGGGCTGGTTTGGAGCAGAATCCTGGGCAGGATCCTGTCCTTGGGGAACACCTCCCACTGCCTGTCCAAACCCACGTTTCTCTCACTGCAAACAAAGGATTCCCACGAGATGGATGGAAGAGCAGGGAAAAATGGAAATGATGGAGAACTGCCCAAACCTTTTCAATTTCCCCTCATTTTCCTGAAGTTTTAAGGCTCTTTATATGATTTTTTTTTTTGCTGTGTGAGGTAAAGCAGGCCCCAGGCAAGTCTGAGTTGCAGGAGCTGACCTTGGAAGGAGCACAAAGGTCGAGTTTAACTTTTCATCCAGGAGAGACTGAACAAGCTCTGCAATGTATGAGCAATAACAAGGATTTTTCTTTGCCATCTCTTGTCAGGATTTCTTCTTTTCATCCATTCTTTCCCTCAGAGAATATGCTGATTTCCCAGGAAACAGGTTCCCTTCACAAGGTCGCTGATTCCTGGCCACCCTTCAGTGGGAAGCAGCTGATGGCTGGAGTTTAAATGTGAATTTTATGGAAAAAAAAAAGGCACAAAATGCAACCGATAATGGGAAAATGTGCTGTTAAATGTTATCCTGAACCTCCTGAGCTCCAGGCACAGGAATCACTGCTGGACATTGGCACTTTTGGGCCGTTCCTGCAGGGACATGGAATGGCTGGAGGTTCATTAGTCCTGAGAGGATTAGGACTGTGCAGGAAGAGCTGTAATTCAGTTTTCTCTTCTTTTCAAGCAGGAGATAATGTTATCTGCTGCTTTCCCCCTTTATTTACCATGCAAACAGCACTGTTTATTGCTTTTGATAATAATGGAGCTGATAAACTCTGTTATGATCTGCTTGGTTCAGCACCCCGGGATAAAGCCCTGGAGGGAGGAAAGCTGGATCATATTCCAGGATGAGCTCCTCCAAGCTCAGGAGCAGTGAGTCCTGACGGGGATTGAGCCAGAGAGGGTCCCAGAATTTGTGTTTTACAGCTTGGCTGATACAGAGGGACTTTGGGCAAGGGATGGAGGGACAGGACAAGGGGAATGGCTTCAAACTGCCAGAGGACAGGGTTGGAATAGAAAAAGGAAGGAATTCCTCCCTGTGAGGGTGGGGAGGGACTGGAATGGAATTCCCAGAGAAGCTGTGGCTGCCCCTGGATCCCTGGCAGTGTCCAAGGCCAGGCTGGACATTGGGGCTTGGAGCAGCCTGGGACAGTGGAAGGCGGCCCCATGGCAGGGGTGGCACTGGGTGGCTTTAAGGTCCCTTCCAACCCAACCCCACAACGTTTCTCTGAGCTCGTGGAATGAGTTATTGCTTTTCTAATCAGCATTTTCAGCATGCAAAAAACCACTTCAATGAAGTGGCAGTAGATGCTAAGCCACAGCTCTGCAATAAAATGATTTTTCTTAGCCACATTTGAACCTCCAGGAGGTTGCAGGGTTCAGATTGCTGAGCACAACAAACCACAAACCTCACAACAAACCCCAAAGCTCACATAAACCACCAGGTGAGGGCCAGGTAGCACCTGCTTCCCAAGCAGTGAGAACATCTGTGACAGCAAATTGAAGACAACTGTTCAAACAACCCTCTTTATTTCCTGATCAAACATTGTGGAATTGTGCATTTTCAAGGCTGCTTTGCCAGAGCTGCCCGTGCTGCTGCTTTATCTTGCTTTTGTGCCTTGTTGAGTTCCACAAAAAGCCAAGCCCATCCCACTGTTGCCAGCCCCTCTCTGACAGCACCTGGCAGTCTGTACCTCCAGCTCAGGGCAGGGAACAGGGAGCTGTGTTTTGGCAGGATTTGGCAGGAAAAGGGGATGAAACAAATCTGGGGGACCTGTTCTGCACGTGGAGGGATGGGATTGTGATCACTGCAAACCAACCCAAAGTGCTGCTCCAAGGCAGCAGAGGAGAGCTGCTGCAGCACTCAGCAAAGCTGCTCAAGGTGTTTGTGGGTTTTCAGATTTTTCCTGGTTTTTTTTTTTCATTGGGAAGGGGAGCTGCATTGGGAATATTCCCAATGGGAATATTCTCATACACACCCTGGAAATGCAGAGAATCGTGTAAATGGAACCATGGAATCACGGGATGGTTTGTGTTTGGAGGGGATTCAAAGATCATCTCATTCCCTGCCATGGGCAGGGGACACCTTCCACTGTCCCAGGCTGCTCCAAGCCCCATCCAGCCTGGCCTTGGACCCTTCCAGGGATCCAGGGGCAGCCATAGCTTCTCTGGGAATTCCATTCCAGTCCCTC
Source organism: Falcunculus frontatus (assembly GCA_013398115.1). NCBI lineage: Eukaryota > Metazoa > Chordata > Aves > Passeriformes > Falcunculus > Falcunculus frontatus. The sequence goes on along the minus strand of VZRV01002253.1, from coordinate 18,391 downwards.
CCCACCCTCACAGGGAGGAATTTCTTCCATATAAACCTAAATTTCCTCTCTTTTGGTTTGAAGCCATTCCCCCTTGTCCTGTCTCTCCAGTTCCTCTCCATGTTCCTCCCAGCTGCCCTCAGTTATCCTGGAAGGAATAAATCCTCTGGGAATGTGCATTCCTTGCTGATTAATTGCCATTAACCCAGCTCCTGGTGGTGACCCTGCAAAATGAGTAACAAGTGCTCCTTTAATCCCCAGAGATTCCATTTGCTTTAGAAGGACTCTCAGAAGGATTAAGGATTAATTGTAAGACATTTTTAATGGTTTTTCCCCCCCTCAGATAGAAAGGTTTATTATTGTTCTGGGTGTGTAAAAGGAGAGGAAACATCTTTTCTGCAGAGGTAAAAGATGAAATGGTTTGAAAGCAAACACTCCAGATACTTCTTTTTTTTTCCTTTGGAAAATGTGTGGTAGCTCTCTCTGCTTGTGTTTGGAATTCGAGCAGACATTATTCCAATGATTATTACTCAGTGCCTTGCATGCTCGACGAAGCCTGGGAGAAAACAATTTGCAGTTTTTATCTTCATTTCTATTTTAAATCTTCCCTTGGTTTCGGTGGAATTTCACTTGGGTGAAGGGAAAAGGGAATGGGAGAGATCTCCAATAATCCTGAAGTGTCTGGGGTGGGATGTCACTGCCCAGGCCTCCTGGAAACCACTGGGAAGGTGGGGATTTAATGGGAATTTTAGCGTTCCAGGTTGTTCTGGACCTGCTGATGGGACAGCAGGGCCACACCTGAGAGTTCAGGAAGTCTCTCAGTTGTGGAGAGATAAAATTTGGGATATAACATTTAAAGACAGACAAAATGAGAGAAAACAGAGTGTAGAGAAAGGGGAAAGAGCAGAGAAATTCCAGCTGAGCAGAGCACATCCCCCATGGATTATTTTCAGAGATGCAGGTTTCAAATTCAATGTTAATTCCTTTATTTCTGGAAATTATTTGCTATAAACCTGTTACTGCTCATCCTGACACAGAATTTCGTAGAACCACAATGCACCTGTGGTGGATTGTTTTCAATTAGGGGTGAATTAATCAATGAAATTGGGCTTTTTTCAGTCTGAAATGCTCTGATCTTGATCCCACCCATGGAAGTTGAGGGTTATTGAAAGGTGATTTTGGAATGCCCAGGACCTGGGCACATCCTGACTCCCAGATATTCCACGTGGTCTCAACTCTGATTTAGTTTTCCATCTACTTCCTTCTAAAATGTAGCTCCATCATTAAGTAGTGAAACTCTTATCTTAAAACTTTATAAATAGCTCAAGATGAGCTCTTCATCTTCTCCAAATTTAAATTTAGCTCAGCTGTGCCTTTCCAAGAAAACTGATTTTAATTCCTGAGAAGTTTGGTGTTAAAACCCCATCGTTTTTCTGCAAACCTATGATTTCCAACTGCTGATTTCTGTTAAAATAAAATAAAATAAAATAAAATAAAATAAAATAAAATAAAATAAAATAAA
>VZRV01002253.1:0-11628 GCA_013398115.1 Falcunculus frontatus | reverse complement strand
GGAAAAAAGGAAAAAAAAGAAGAAATGGGGGAAAAAAGAATATACTACAAAGCTCCTCTTGTCAGGGAAAAAAAATCCCCTGTGAAATTATGATTATATATAATTATATTATGCAATATACTCTATATATGTGTACTTATATATACTTGAGTGATATATTATTATATTATGCAATATAGTCTATATATTTCTATCTATTTATATTATATAATGTTATATATATATACATATAACATTTAATTCAATCATCAGCACCCCCACAAAAATTCAAATCCCAGGTCTATTAATTCATTTCCAAAATTGTTACAAATCTCAGTACCCATTTTATAATTCCAGGATGGCAAAATTAAAATGAACGAGAAGTAAAAAATAGGCAAAGAATAGGGAATTTTTTTCCTGGAGACAAAAAGTTGACCACGAATTCCATTAATTCTGCATAATATCCCACCTTGATAATTAGTGTAAGCCCTAAACATCCATTTAAGGCAATAAAATTTAGGGATTTGGGGAAAAGGGGGAGAAATCATTCCTTTTTCTTTTTCTCTTTTTCCTTTTCTTTTTCTTTTTCTTTTTCTTTTTCTTTTTCTTTTTCTTTTTCTTTTTCTTTTTCTTTTTCTTTTTCTTTTTCTTTTTCTTTTTCTTTTTTTTTTCTTTTTCTTTTTCTTTTTCTTCTCTTTCTTTTTTCTTTTTCTTCTTTTTCTTTTTTCTTTTTCTTTTTTCTTTTCTTTTTTTTCTTCTTTTTTCCCTTTTTCCTCCTCCCCTCTCTTCTTTTTCTCCCTCCTCCCCTTCCTTCTTTCCTGCTTTCTCTCTTTCCTCTTTAAAAATAAAAAAAATCCCATTTTTTAATGGGCCTTTGAATTGAAACCTGAACATTTGGCTTTAATGAAAATGGCATTTTGAAAGAAAATGACTCAAGACAATAAAATAAAGACTCACAGAATGACTTTTTATAGAATATGGAATTTTTAAAGTCTTGGAATGACTTAAAAAAAAAAAAAGGACAAATCCTGGGGGAATCAGGGAGTTATTTCCTAATGGTTTTCCTTGTTTCTTCCTTTCCCAGAGGATAACAGAATCCTGTTCTCATCTGCACCTTCCAAGGAAATCCCATCCCAGCTTGGGAAGAGGGAGCAAACCCTAAATGCTCCATTCCTTGTGTGACACCTGGATAAGGATGAGAAACCACCACTTGATTTTTCCTTGGGAGAAGTGGAGCAGTGGGGATGCCACATCCTCCATTTGGGGGTGGTTTCCATCAAGAGAGGGAGCTCTGGCTGCTCAATTAAACACAACATTTGGATGGATTATTCCCAGCTCGGAGATGTTTCCAGATTATGATCTTATTTCTATCTGTTTTCCTTCTTTTTTAAATTCCCTTGGGATTTATAAACACAGGGAAAGGCAAACCCAGGAGCTGCCATCATTTCCCTCTCCAGCTTTTTATCCTCTTCTCCTCACCAGCCTTATACCCATTGGAATGTGTCCGTTTTGTATGGAATCATGGAATAGTTCAGGTTGGAAAAGGCCTTAAAAACCATCCAGTTCCATGGGCAGGAGCCTTCCACTCTCCCAGGTTGCTCCAAGTCCTTCCAACCTGGCCTTGGACACTTCAATAAGGATTTTATATTATTATATTACCCCAAATAACAAAAATTCCTGCCCGAACTGGGGTCCCAGATCATCTCCCATGGGTGTTTCCATGGAGCTGCAGGTGGTGGTAGTTGGGAATCTCGGGATACAGGCAGGATTTTGGCAGAAATTCCCAGGAACAGGGCAGGTTGTGCCCGCTGCAGGCCCCACCAGGCTCCGGGAGAGGGGAGTGATGGAGAGCCTGGGATTGTGCTGGGTTATTTCTGTTCCTATTCAGAATTCCTTTTGTTTTAGGCAGGCAAAGCTCCTGCTGGAGACAATGGGAATTTCTGGCAGCTGGGAATGCTAAACAGGGCCCTCACTGGGTGAACTGCAGCTCTCTTTTATTCCAGCCCGGAGCTGGATGCCACCGATATTATCAGGAATATAAAGGGCTGTTCTTTCAATTACAGGCTCCATTTAAAACTTCCAAATTTAGCTGGAATAGCAGCACTTTTCCCTCTCCCTGGCCACAGGTATCCCTGGCAGATTCTGAATCCCCATCCCTTCTCCCCAGACCTGCTGGAGTCAAGGCTGAGAGCAGCCTCATGGAGATTTGCTCATGAACCTTTCCAGTCAAATCCTGGATGATCCAAGCCCGGTCAAGAGACCTCTTCACATGAAATATTCGCTGCTGCAGATGGCACAGCCTGAGCCTGAGCCAACAGCAGGGTGAAAATACATTTATTTCCATGGCCAGCCCTCAGGCAGCCCAGCTCCCTGCATTTCATGGACAAGAGGCATCCTCCAAAACACTCCATGAAGGGAGCACATGGATCAAAGGGTCTTGTTTTAATCCAGCCTCCCAATCCATGTTGATGTGCAGGGAATGGGGTTGATGCCTCCTGCAGCCACCTAGAAACAGAGACTAGACAAGAGGAAGGGAATAAAGACAGGTATTTATTTGAAGGGCCTTCAAGGTGCACCCTGGGGGAGCCAGAGGCTGCTTCCAAAAAATGGACCCCAAGATGGACCCCAGGTCACGAGTTCTTCACACGTTTATAGGTTTGGATCATTTGCATATCAGGGTTAATTCTCCAATTAAAGCCCCAGTTTAATGATGTAACTCCCCTCAGCTTGCCCCCCTCAGAATCTTTAGTTTACACATTTTGGGCCTAAAAACAGCCTGGCTGTCCTTGAAGGCAAAGCCTGGAGAGGCTTTGTTATGTCTGCCCAGTAGGAGAGAGCAGGAATTACAGGCTGCAAGGAACTTCAGAGTTACACTCTGAGCAGTACAGAATTTGAAAATATAAAAGTTAAAACCTAAGGCATCAGGGTCCAAGCAGGGCTGGGCTCTCAGTTTGCTCTATCTGTTGTTCTCCATCCTCAGGTGTTATGGTAATTCAGTATCTTTTCTAACTTTCCTTCTTCTCGCTGGAAAATTCCAGATATGGATTTGTTTATCCCCCCCCTTGCAAGTCTGATTTAGAAAATCATCATTCCCTTTGTGCTGCTGCTTCTTGCCGGGAAAATGAAGGAGTGTGAGGGTGTGGGGATCAAGGGTGAAGCTCCTTTCCACCTTCCCTGACTGCAGAACCACCTGGAATTTCCTCTGCAGGCTCTGGAGACAGCGGGATCTGAGCTGGAATGGAGCAGAGGGAGCAGCATCCCGATCTCTGGGGAGCCCAGAGGAACAATTAGAGCTGGAAACGGAGTTTGAACAGAGTGAACGCAGTGATGAGGAAGCATTTTTGAATAATTAGGAGAACACCAGCAAATTTTCTTCCTGACACGACGTTTTCCATCACTCCAATTGTTGGGATGAGCAGGAGCTTTATCTGCTTAGCAAACCCCTTCAGCCTTCTGTGGAAGAAATATTTTCTGTGTGAGAGGAGGGGAAATGGATTCTCCTCACAGAGAGAAATTTTGCAGGTCTTTTCTTGTGCTTCCTACGTTATCCCTGCTGCTGGAATTCCGGATGAGGAGTAAGGAGCTCATGGTGGTAACAGGAAAATGCAGCCCTGGAATCAGTCCAGGCTTCTCTTTCCAACTTTACCATTCTTCCCTCAAATTCACAGTGTGAATAAAAAGAATATTTAACTTCACAGCTGTGAATTTCAGGGCTATCCCTTAAAAATACCAAATCCAGGTGGGAGAGGGATGTTGTGGCAGGATATCTGATGTTACAATTTAAATGGGATCAGAGCAAGGAAATGACAAGGATCATGGAATCACAGAATCAGTCCCAGAAAAGTTTGGGTTGGGAGGGTTCTTAAAGCTCATCCAGTTCCAAGGGCAGGGACACCTTCCACTATCCCAGGGTGCTCCAAACCCCGTCCAACCTGGCCTTGGACACTTCCAGGGATGCTGAAATCCTCGAGTTTCCCTAAAGCTGGGGGTGTAGTGGATGGAATTCCTCCTTCAATGGTTCATTCAGAGTCTTGCTGCAGTTTGGGCATATTTTTGCTGACTGTGACATTTCCTTTGGCACACGATGCATTTGGGAAGCTGCAAAGCTCCCAACCCCTTATTTTAGGTCATTCCCAATATCCTGGAAAACTGGAGCATTTGAATTTTGAAATTTTTCCCAACCTACCTGCCCAGACAAAGATTGAATTTCCCAAGACACGAATCCAGGCTCCATCCCACAGCAGTGCCCTCACAATTCCCCTGTGCTGCTTTGTCAAAACCCCTTTCACTTCTAAAAGTAAAATACCTGATAACCGCCGTTATCAAAATATATTCCAGGTTTGGAGTATTTTTTTTCCCCCTAAAAATGTTATTTCCACTGGCTGTCCCTTTTTAATGGAAAGTAGCAAGCAGCTGTTGGAATGTAATAACATCCCAAACCTCTGCTTTCATGCATCAGTGTGTGCAGGCATAGGGAGAGCTTTAATGGAATAAAAAATAGTCCTAGAAAATGGACTCTCAGGCTTCAGTTATGAGAAAATTTAAAATTGCATCCGTATTTTAACGAGAAAAAATAACTTTTTCTCTTCTTATCTTGGCGATGGTTGTTCTTAATGCCGTGGGAACTTGTAGTTTATTTTGTTCCAAGAAGTAATTTGGGTCAGGAGCCATCTATGTGCTCAGATAAATCAAAATAATAAGAAGATTTCTTATTATGTTGGTTTCTACAAGGGCAGGTTTATACCTTCTCCAATATTTCTACATTTTATGGAATAGTTTGGGTTGGAAGAGACCTTAAAACTCATCCCATTCCACCCCTGCCATGGGCAGGGAACATCTTCCACTGTCCCAGGCTGCTCCAACCCTGCCCTTGGGCACTGCCAGGGATCCAGGAGCAGCCACAGCTTCTCTGGGAATTCCATCCCAGCCCCTCCCCACCCTCCCAGCCAGGAATTCCTTCCCAATATCCAACTGAAATCTAGTTTTGACAATCTCCCATTGGAAAGATTTCTCTTCCTTGAAGTTGCAGTAATTTTCTTTGGAAATGCAACAGTTGAAGAAAGCAAACAGAAAAGGAGATTTCTAAACAATCAGAACAATTCTCTGATGAACCTCATCTTGCTTTTGCCACCCTGAATATTTAAGTAATGACTTTTCTAACATGATTTAAATTCATGATCTGAAATGTGAATATTTCCTTGAAACAGGAAAACAACTCAGAGATTTTGGAGAAAGTCTGAGCCCCTTTCATTTGCTCTGTGTTAATTTGCTCAGTGTTAATTTGCTCAATGTTTCCCAGCTGCTGAGGAAGCACCTGAGTGCTGGCACTGCACATCCCAGGAATAACAGCAAGATTCCCAGACAAATCCAGTGAATGTCCACTGCAGCCACCACCCTGTACTGGAATGCAGAATTTACCCCCAGATCAGCTGAAATTGATCTGCTGTTAATGCCCTTGGGATGGTTTAGCCAATAAATGCAACTCCTCAGTGATCACTCACCATTAATGCAACAAAACTGGGAATTAATTCAAGGCAAGAAAGGCTCTGGGTTTTTAGCTGCCTGCAATTGTGGCCTAATTAAATTTCTTTAACGCAGCCAGAAATTAAAGGGGTGCCCAAGATTTGGTTTTTGAGGTGAGGTGGAGTTTGATGTAAAGGCAGGAAGAGTTTTGTGCTTCCAGCTCTCAGCTGGTGTTTTAGGGCTGAAAAGTGAAGGAATTTTTTCATGTAGAGAAGTAGCAGCTTTTGGCCTGCTCCAGGAGGGTAAGTTGTGATCATTTTCCAGCACTTTTGGAATATTCCACGATAAACTTGATTAATGTGTGTGTTTTACCAGTGCTTCTCAAAGTGGTGTTGTGTTGCTGTAGCAGTTTAGTGCTGATTTAAGTAGCGTATTTATGGCTTCAATTATTATTTAAATGTGCTGGTTTTAAATGTGGTGGTTCTGCAATCCAACCTATCCCATGTGGAACACAACATTAATCCTTCTATCCCAAATCTGGTGCCTTATTAATGCAGGAATTCTGCTTTGAGGGATAATGACCTTTATGGTACGGTCACAAAATTGGGGTTTTACTCTCGACCTCACCTAAAAAGGAATCTGGATCCTTCTTTTTAAAAAAACCACAAAACTCACTGATTTTTTTCATGAGTGAGGCTTTCCTTGGAATCACAAATTCTGATGGACTACATTTAATCATCTGTAAGGTGCTTTCCTTAATTAAAATACCATTGTAAACAGATTTTGCGTGTTAATTTTCAGTTTGGAGCTCGGTTATAGACCTGAACCAGAGTAACCAATGTGGGGAACCAAGCAGGAAATGTCCCTTTGATTTACTGGTTAATGGCAATACTCTGCATAATTCCTGTGGAAACTGGGGTGTTTCATTACTTTATCATAAAGAAAAAGACCCCAAATTAAAATAATAATCACAAGGCTCAATTAAGCTAAAAAATTGGGGTATTTCCCTTCCAAAAAACAATTTAAGTTTATTCAGGGGTCTGACCCATCTCCTGCATCAGTTGCTTAATATTTTTGGTTTTTTAAAGTATAATCCTTCCTTATTTCCTTCTCACATCTGACCTCTTACATTTTTATTGTATTTCAATAACACCTGGAGTATTGCAGTAGAAACTTTAATAAGGGCATGGCAGAAATTCTTCTCCTCTCCTCTTTTTCATTCTAGTTCATTTCCTTAATACTATAAGGGGTAGGTCTTAAAAAATGCTGTCATTAATTATTGAGTAATGAGCTGTTTAATTTAGGGCTTGAGGAGATGGTGTGGTTTGGGGTGGACTCTGGAAGCTCTGGGATTCCTTATCCACAGTAATTTTAAGGAGTTGTGTGTATTTTCTGGGAGAGATTCATGGCATATCTAAAATATCCCAAGCATTCAGTGACATTTTGCTTTAGGAAGTTGTGGATGTTTAAAAAATGACGAAGATTAATTAAAGAAAAATGCAGTGGGTGTTTTCAGGGAAACAGAAGAGTCTCCCTGGAAGCATTTGGAAAACTTTGGGTTGTTCTGGGTGCTGATTTTAAGTCTCAATTCTCAAATTTTGGTGATAAGGATGGAAAGGGTGTGGAAATATTGGATTCTTTGCTGAGCAGAGAGAATGGAGTGGGAAGAGAGCAGCCAAGTCCGTGCCTTGGAGAGAGTTAAAAGCTGGTGATCCCATTTTTCCACTCATCCCAGCAAATCTTTGCTCAGTAACAAACTCAGTTACGAACAGTTAAGGAGAATTTCCTGGGTAATCCCAGTGAATATCTGAAATGAGCAGTGCAGGATTTCCCAGGCTACAGATGCAAAGAAATGATTTTCCTTATCCCTAGAGGAGACACAAGAGCCCAGCTCCATGGAATATTCACTCCCAAGACACTTCAGGCCCCCTAAAATGATCTTACTCTTAATCAGCATTATTTCCAATTATTTCCATTATACCTGAAGCTTTCTGGGGTCATTTTTGAGGGAGAAAAAAAGTCAAGTTGGAGACAACTGCAGCAAAACTTTCCCGATGTGTCCCCAGCCAGCAAGAGGCTCTCCAGGTAAGGCATAATGAGATATCTGAATCTTTTGGAATTAATAAATGCTCCTGGAGCAGCCTTTCTAGAAGGACAGAGATGGCTCTCCAGATATCCAGGAGGGAAGATTGATGGGCTATGCAGATGCTGCTGCCATTAAAAAGACCTTCAGAAAGAAACAAGCAGGATTGCTCAAAGTGTTGTTTTAAATTCACGCCTGACTTTGAAAACAAATTGATGCCCCCCTGAGATAATTGGAAAAGTTCGAAAACAATCAGGGAAGAACAAATTGAGGCTTTGGGATGGACAAAAACCCCAGATAAAGGAAGTCTCTAAATTCCCCTTCCAGAGCGTTAAAGACATTTTCCTATCTGAGGGTGGTTTTTTTAAAATTTCCTTAATTTATTTTTTCTCCTTCAGAGGACGAGTCTTGACTTCAGCATGGGTGGGGCAGAAGGGAAGGTCTTGGATGAGGATTAAAGAGGGAGATGGGGCAGGATCTTTAACAGATATCCCCAGGAGGGACTTTGTGGGTTAGAAAGATGTGGTACAAGAGCAGGGAAGTGCTGGCAGTGAGGGAAGTTGGGAATGTTGTGGCTTAGGACAAGGGGGAATTGCTTAAAAGTGACAGAGAGGAGATTTAGATGGGATTTTGGGAAGGAATTCCTCCAGGAGAGGGTGGTGAGGGACTGGAACAGAATTCCCAGAAAAGCTGTGGCTTCCTGGATCCCTGGAAGTGTCCAAGGCCCCAAGGACAGGGCTTGGAGCAGCCTGGGACAGTGGAAGTTGTCCCTGCCATGGTAGGGGTGGGATGGGATGGGATTTAAGGTCCCTCCAACCCAAACCCATCTGGGATTTTGTGGCTTTGGGATGTCAGGGCCTGCTCTTCCCTCTTGGCCTGGACCCACATTTTGGCTGTTCCCAGCTCCTTCCCCCAATCCTGGCTGGCTGAGCCCCGTTTTCCTTCAAACCAGACTCAAATGGGATTCCCATGGCTCTGCCTGAACAGATCAAAAACCCCATGAGGCAACTTGTTCAATAATTAGGGCCATTTACTGTGCACACCGTGGTTTCATGGCTCTTCTGTCAGCATCAAGTGTCAGCCTGATGGTGTTGGCTCTTCAGGTTTTATAATTAATGATTAATGACTGATGTTCTCCTGTTCATAAAGCTGAATTTTCCCTGTGAACTGTTCAATATTGCAACTGAGAATGCACTGTTGAGATAGGCTCTTGTCTAATTTAATATCAAAATTATATGGAAAAAAAACCCCCTCAAACCCAACCCTGCTCCATGGCCTTGCAATTTTGCAATATTTTGATAAATCTCTCTCTCTGTCACTGACAGCTGGGGTGTGATTAGCTTAATCCTGATATTTTATGACAATAAAATTCCCATTTAATTTTTCTGTGTCAATACAAGCTCTCATCACAACCAAAATTTGCTTCTGGGCAAATCCTTTCACACAATAAATAAATTCACAGGGTGAACTCTTGAGCAGTTATATCATAACTGCCAATAATCATTATGGAATCAAATATTTATGTGCCAGGGTAGCATTTAAATAAATGCAGCACTCGTGAAATGTCAGTTTATCCCAGCAGGAAGGGAAGGACTACAAACCTTCCACTGGAACTGCCTGTGAATTCTTTCCACTCCTCGAATTCCCATCTTTTGTCACTTTTGTGGGATGAAAAATTTGCCAGCTCAAAGCTGGGGCATTCCCAATATCTCATGGGGTCTACAGGTTCCCCTTCCCTTCCTGGCTCCAAGTTTCCCATTTTCCAGGTTTTATTTCTTTGCAAATTAAATGCTTTTCTCAGCTCAGGCTGAGATTCGAGAGCATCAGCACTTTTCTTAAAAGTCTGAGGGTTACCTGAGGCAGGGCCCGATGGAAAGGGAATATCTTCATTTATACCCTACAATGACAGCAGATTTTGTTTCTTCACTGATTTAAAAACCCCCAAAAAAGGAGGGAGCTCACACTTTAACCTGGCCTTCAGCACTTGGCAAGGCCTGGTGTGGTTTTTATGGATTTATAAAGGGAGAAAAACAATTTTCCAGGCTGAGAGTGTCCCTGGAAGGGGGGAGCTGGGAGCGTGCTGGAGGCATGAAGGCAGCTTAAACTCAGGAAATAATATCCAGGTAATATCCTAAAAAACGTGGCAGGGGCTGGTAAGGAGAAGTGCTGAGTAATCCCCACAAAAGCAGCGTGAACCCCTCGTGTTCTTATTTCTAAATACATTTCTTGCCTCCACCCCACCCCCTTGGGGGAATCATTTAATTTCCTATTTAATTGCAGCCATTGCAAATGCCTGGAGGTTGTTCTAAACTATGGATAGGACTAAAAGTTACAGGTTCTGCTCCGTGCTGGGTGTGGGTTTCACTGAGAGTTAAAGGTGCTGGAAATTCACAGCTCAGGGCAGGAGCTGGGCTCTGCAATCAGGGGCTCTGAGAGGTGGGAAGGGTTTTGTGTCTCACTGCAGAGTCATCTCCGTGTGAGACAGCTCCTGGGGAATTCCTGCTCATTTGGGAGGGAATTCCAACAAAATTGAGTTCTACATCTGGGCTTGTACAGGTGATATTTTCAGGAGTTTGCTGCTTTTCTGTAGCCAATATTAATGCTTATATTCTATTTATAACCCCAAATTCTGGACTGCCTGGCTTCAGAAATACAATATATTGTGTTATATACAATAATTCTACTGTTTTTTGATGTGTTTAGGGTAATTGGGGTTTTTACCAGGCTCGCCCAAGTTTGACTTTGTGTCAAGACATTGACACTGAAAATTTGTCTTTTCAAGGTTCTTTTTCCTTCCACAAACTCTTTTTTGCATGTGATGTAAGGAGAATGAAATCAGTGCGGGTTCCTCATGTGGGAATGAAAACGTGAACTAAAACCTGCATAAACAGAGCTTTGATCTCCTCTTCCCCTATCTCCTGATATCAGAAGCTTTCCAGACATGACAAAAAGAGCAGCCCCATAGCTCTGGTTTATATAATTCCTAAAATACCCGTCAGGAGAGCTGCCAGCACCTACAATCCCACAGTTTTGAGGCAAATTCCCAAGTTTTGAGGCTGGATGTTTCCCTGTTTCTCCCCTGCATGTGAGGCTGGGCCACAGGAGCACCTGGATGGAAGCAGAACCTCCTGAAAGGCAGGAGGTGTGAAATTCTTGACTGAGCTTCTAAACCATTAGCAAACCTCCCTTATATTCTGGGATAACAGGAGGATTTTAGGGGTGAAGAAAAATCGTGTGCATTTATATACATGTATAAAAACCTGGAATTTTAAATGGGATGTGTTATCAAAGGCTGAAAAAATCATATTTTAGTGCTGCAACAAATAATCCCAAAGATAAAGCTGAGTGAGATCGTGGTGCTTTATTAAATTCTGCTTATTATTTTGATGAGATTAACTCCAAATGAGCCAGTGAAGAGTCTGCACCAGTGAACATTAATGAAAAATGATTGCAGGGATAATACAAGTGATCATCATTAGCAGTGACTGTGCTGTGTTTTTAACGCTTGATAATGTTTTTACCTCATTAAAAACACTTGGTTTTTAATGTCTCCCACTTCAGCCACCATTGGGAGAGTTGATATCATTTAATAATAAAAATCTGGTGGGTTTATGTGACAGGAGATCAAGTATCCAGGTTGAGCTGGGAGCAGGCTTGGGTTTTTTTACTAATTAACAAGGGGGGATTTGGAACACTGAGGGCAATAAGGGAGGTGCTGCTCCAAGATCTGACAGTTAATGATCAGGAGAACATCATCACAGTAATTAAAGATGAGCAGAAAACGATGTGTTTGGGGCTGAAGAAGCGCGTTTGGATTTTAACCATTTTTCTAATCAGAGATTTACGTTTTCATCCGGTAGAAAAAGGTTTGGAGGAAGGAAGGAACAGATGTGACACAAAAGCTCTGATTTCAACTTCCCTTTCACCTGCCCCTTGCAGATTTGTGTATCCATGGCTGGGGGACCATCACTGCCCTGGCACATCCAAAATCTGTGCTCCAGGATTCCCCCCAGGCCTGGAAAGGGCAGTGGGGTGTGGTGGCACTCAGTGCCCTGTGTGACAGCCCTGGTGTTGGCATTTGTGCCAGTGATGCCTTAGGTTTT
>VZRV01002245.1:331374-358125 GCA_013398115.1 Falcunculus frontatus | reverse complement strand
AAGGCACACGAGCCACACAAGCCACAAAAGCCGCACGGGCGACGCAAGCCACACCATATCACGGCCCCTCGCCCCCTGCAACGCCTGCCCAAGCAAAACGAGGCACATCACGCCCACTCCCCGGGACACAGCAAAAGAAGCCTACAGCACCCGGTATTCCCAGGCGGTCTCCCATCCAAGTGCTAACCGGGCCCGATGCTCCTCATGTTCCGAGAGTTAAACGAGGTGTGTCTTTGTGAAGTTCTTTTGGTCGTAGGTTTCCTGTACTCTACGATAAATTTGGTTTTGGGTTCGCACCGGGCCGGAACAAATGATACCGTGGAGCCCACGCCCACCTTTCCTTTTCCTTTTCCTTTTCCGAAGAGCATGTGCTGGGGATCCACATCAGCGGAGAGGCTTTTCTCTGATCCGAGGGCCCAGTGGTAATGGGCGGGCAAGGTTTGGCGGTAACCTGGCCGTGTGGAGCTGGCCGCTGTCATTGGGCAGCGCGGGGTCGGCGGGCCGCCATTGGCAGATCCCCGGCCCTCCTCGTGCTGGGATTGGTCACGCTTGACGTGCCCAACTCAGATTCCTGTCCTTTGCCCCACGGACCCTACGCAGGCCTGCAGTCCCTATCGCGCTTCCACAGACCCTACCTCAGCCCTACAGACCCTTCCCTGGCTCACAGTTCCTATCCCACCCACAATCTCTTCCCTGGCCCACTGTCCTTACCTTGGCCCACAGTCCCTATCCCGGCCCACAGTCCTTATCCTGGCCCACAATCCATATTCTGGCCCCACAGTCCCAATTCCAACCCTACAATCACTAACGCAGCCCTACCGTAGGTATTGTAATATATGTTGCAAAGTAATTCGTGCTGAAAATTAAGATTACAGCATTTTTACTGAAGCAGAGAGAAAATACAAGTACCACGGACATGTAGCCGCAAAAAATATGCATTTCAAAAGGATTTTCATCTGAGTGGACCCCAGCGAGGTGCATTTCGTATGCATTCCAAAGAAGAGTATTCCAGAGGATTTTTTCATCTGGCCCCAGCGATATGCATTCAATATGCATAGATGATAAGATAATATGCGTCGCCAAAAAGCTTATTCCAGCAGCGAAAGATATACATCTATTGATTCCAGGAACTGTCGCCAGACATAGCAGCAAGACTAGAAAAACTATATTAATATGCTAAAAAGATAAGATTAACAAAACCCCAAAAAAGTATAAAAAGATGTCTCATAGACACAGCTTTTGTGAACCAGTGGGGTTTGAAACGAGTGTTTGAACTCGGTTCACCCTGTGCTGATCACCTGGCTCGGCCCTGCTTTTGCTTGTGACTTTATCAAATTTTATACTTTGATCATTTAATAAATTCTCTTTAATCACAAAATTAGCTGATTCGTCTATAACAGTATCCCAACCCTATAGTGATTTCAGCTGCTGTCCTACAGTCACTATCCCAACACCACAGTTATTCCAACTCCAGCCCCACAAGGTTTATTTCACCAGCTCCAGTTTTGGATCTTCCTGCTGCTGCCAGGTGAAGCTTCTCCTGCTTCTTGTGGAAGGATCTTCAGTTTTTCTCCAGGTCTGTGAGGTTTCAACTTCAACTCTAGAATCCGTATTCCAAACCCAGCCTGAAAAACTTTATTCCAGTTCCAGCCCCACAGTTGCTATCCCAGTCCCACAGTGATTTCAGCTCCATCCCTGAAGTTGCTATCCCAGCCCAATAAACCCTGTACCAGCCCTACAGTCCTTATTCCCACCCTACAGTGACTTCAGCTCCATCCCTTTATTTCTCTGCCAGCTCCACTGCTTCAGCTTCAGTTCCGCATCTTCCCACCACTGCCAGGTGAAGCTGCTCCTGGATTGGGGTGGATCTTCGTTTCAGATCCAGCTCTCTCATGCTTCAGCTCCAGCTCTAGAATCCACATTCCAACTCCAGCCTGTCATGGGTGGGAGTGCTAACTTCAGACAAAGTTTATTCAAGAAGCCCTCCTGTTGTGTCACGAGGTGCAGAAAAGGATCCCCTTTCTTTCTAAATGCCCTCTTAGATAGAGGAGCCTGAGGCAGCTGGATCCAGTCCCAGCCCAGGACTTTGCCAAAAATTTAAGTTTTACAACTTTTTCCCACAGGTTTTAATGACAGTGAATCAGATATATTTATATAAGGATGAATTATTTATTATGATAAATGATTAGACAAAAAGAACTCAATCAGAATTATTTACTACACACTATGAAAGCTAAACCCATTATACTACAAGATAAGATAGTGCATTACATCAGAGCAGTATTGAAGCAATTATGTTAAAGCTAGCAAAAAGAAGCCATTATTAGAGATTGGTGTAATTCACCCATACCAACAACTGTGGACAAATCTCTTTCTCCTAACCTTTAGGAGTATCCTTGGTAAGCATTCCTAAAACCCAATGGAGGAATCACCACACACTCCAAGGAGGAATATGTTAGAAGAACCTACTATATGGAACGTGGACTGGAATTTTATAGTTTGAAGGAGTTGACTGCCAGTGATATGCCTACAGGTCAGTTTAGCAGTTTATCTGTCAAATCTTTGTCTTGTTATCAGCAGGTTGATTTGAGGTTGGTGTGCCAGATTTTTAACATGATTCAACACCAAAAACTAGCACATGATGCCCCTCTCAGCCCACTGTTGGTAGCTTGCAAAATACGGCATTGTTCGAGTTGTTTGACCACACTCCAGGGCTGAGCTACACAGCCCCACAGTCCCAATCCCAGCCCCAGCTCCCCAGTGATTCCACCCCCAGCCGCACAGGATTTATCCAGCCCCAGAGTTTTCATTGCTCCACATCAGTTTGGGTCTGGATTCAGCCCCAGGGGCTTCAATATACCTGCTGGCCTCACAGCCCCAGCCCTACAATTTTTACTTTAAAAACATCATATATCTAGTAATAGGATAAAAAAATAGAATAAAATAAAAATATTATAATGAAATAGTATCATTCAATCTTAATACAACTAGAATAATGTAAAACTAAGATAATAAACAATAAAATAGAATCAGTAGAAAATTAACCTGGATCTAGACCCTAACTGATGTGGAGCAATGGAAAATGGCAGGGCTGGAAGTGGATAAATCCCATGGGGATGGAGCTGAAGCTTGGGGGCTACAGGAGCTGCCAGGGGGGTTCCAGCCCCCCCAAGCAATGGCACCACCCACAAGCTGGGAGTGGAGGTCTCAGGGCTGGTCCTGAGGCTCAGAGCCAGCCCAGGGGCACCTTTTGGGATGGGGAACCAGGGGCTGAGCAACTGTTTCCAGCACCTAATGCTGGCTGGGGGCCTGTGGGCAGGTGGGGTGCAGGGCAAGGTGTGTGCTGGAGGTCAGGGCTCGTTTGCCCACAAAGTCAGGGCCCCGTTGGGATGGGTGTGACAGCTCACAGAGATATTTAAGTGATGACAGTGACTGATTCATGGCCTTGTCAACAGCACCGGAGCAAAGTGACAACGAGGAGCAGCTTTTAGCCAGAGGCAGTGGGAAGCTGTGGAGCTGGAGCTGAGGCAGCAGAGCTGGCGGTGACATAAAGAAGGTGGGGCTGGGAGTGAAACCACTGTGGGGCTAGATAGGGGCTGTGGGGCTGGGATAGGCACTGTAGGGCTGGAGCTGGAATATGGATTCTAGAGCTGAAGCTGAAGCATGAGAGAGCTGAAGCTGAAATGAAGATCCTGCCTTGATCCAGGAGCAGCTTCACGTGGCAGCAGCGGGAAGATGCAGAGCTGGAGCGGAAACATCAGAGCTGGCAGAGAAATAAAGCTCGTGGGGCTGCAGCTGAAATCATTGCAGCTGGGACAGGGACTGTGTGGCTGTGATACGGATTGTGGTGCTGGGATAACAACTTTAGGGATGGAGCTGGAAGAAGGGAAAGGGAAGGGGAAGGGGAAGAGGAAGGGCATGCAAACCCTGCCTTACCCCTTCCCTTGCCTTTCCTACCGCTCCCTTGCGGCGGTCTCCCACCCGTAGCGGTAGCCCAGAGCTTTATTTCCACCAGATGGCAGCCTGGCTTTACAGTTGCTGATTTCACCCTCGTCTGCTCTTTTCCCTGGACACCCTGCAGGCACCGAAGCGCCTTGTGTTGTTGGGCTCGTTGTTCTTCAGGGTGGCCAGTGATCCAGGCAGAGCTCTCCGCTCTCCTCCCCATTCCTTTCTGACGGACGGAACGTCTCTCCACCATAGACGTAGCACCGCCTGAGGGCAATGCGGTGTGGGCACAGCACATGCCACCCCTTCCACATAGCAGCCCGTTTTCAGGCACTCCTAGTGTGATATACCTGCAGTGGCCTTCCTGTGCCACATGCTGTGGTGACCCTGCAGCCGTCTTGACCCTCCCGACCCTCGCTGGGGCAGTCTAGAGCTGCCCAGGCAGTATGTAGGGGCAGGGTAGCTGCAAATGGCCTCATCAGTCATTTTCTGAGTGGGAATGAGCTTATCCAAAAGGGTCAACTCCAGGTCACCGCATGAGAGAGCTGTTTACTACCTGCCCAGGGGTATCAAACAGCCACGTAACAGACGCTGGGACCGGTTTCCCGTGACGCACAGGCTCGGGCACGCGGGAGCCATAAGCAGGTGGCCCGTCAGAGCTGGTTCTTTTCTCTCCCCCTCCTCTCCGGTGGGTAAATCCCATCAGCAGCCACCCTAAACCGCCCCACGCCAGCCTAATACCATCTCGGGTACGCCATCAGGCTCACAACAACCAGGCGAGGGAGCGACAGTCCTGGGAAGGACACCCCTGCGAGAACCGGGGGGACAGCAGGGATGGCACTGGGCACTGTCCTGGGAAGGGGAGCTGGGTGATAGGAAGAGGCCGCCTTCTGCCCACGTTCTCTGGAGAAGGAATCCAGGCCTGAGCCGAGCTTTGTCCTGGGCTAATTTTAGACCAAGAAGACAAGAGAAGGGAAGAGCATAGAGGGGCTTAAGGGGTCCCTCTGCCCCTCTATGAGGAGCGAGCCTGATCTCTGTCATCCGTGCAGTGGCGCTTGGCGAGTCCACGGGGTCCTGCTGCTCTCCCCGGGCGAGGAGGCTCCCGGTCGGGCTGGGGGCTCGTCTCGCCCCCCGGAACGGAGCGCAGCAGGCAGCGTTGTGGGGTGTACGTGGCCTGTACACCCCAGAGCCAGCGCAGCGCCGTGCTGTGGGCTACAGGAGGGACCTGGGGAGGACCCTGTCGGTTGGGGGCTGGGTCGGAGAGTGAGCAGGGGGTGGAGGGGTTTCCTGTACGAGGGTGTGGGGAGACAGCTTGTGTGGGTCACCTGAGTGGGGGTGGCTGTTGTGTGGGAGAGCATACACGTGAGAGGTCAGCCTGGGGGATGCTGGTGCACCACATGCGCGGGGTACCCCCGCAGGCAGTGGCGACGACCCCCACCACCCCACAGCCCTCAACCCCCGCCGCGCCTCCTTAAGCGCCCGCCCCGTCCTGGCCTGCCTCCCTCCGCCCCGCCCCGTCCCGCCCCGCTCCCTCCAAGTGAGGGAATAAAGTTGCGGACCTGGGCGGGCGGCCCTGGCCGGAGCGGAGCGGGGCGGCAGCGCGGCCAGCCGGCGGGAGCGCCGGGCCATGGCCTCGGAGGAGCTGGCTCAGAAGCTGCAGCGGCGGCTGCAGCTGGAGGAGAGCGGGGCAGCGGCGGAGGGCGAGGCGGAGGCGGTCAAGGGCGCGGCGGCGGCCGGGGAGGTGGAGGAGCGGAGCTGCTTGACGGCCAGTGCGGGCGCGGAGCTGAGCGCCAAGCTGTGCCGGCGGCAGGACATCAACGAGGGCGCGGCGCAGCCCCGGCGGGCCGCCGTCTTCAACCCCTACACCGAGTTCAAGGAGTTCAGCCGCCGGCAGATCAAGGACATGGAGCGCATGTTCCGCCTGTGAGTGGGGTGGGAGCGGGGAGGGGGTCTCGCTGCCCGGCCCGTGGGCTCCGGGGCTGGGGCTCTGCGTTCCTCCGCAGCCCCTCCCGGCGCCGGCCCCCGGGGATACATCTGGAGAGAGGCTGCCCGCTCTCGGCGGCGTGCTCGCATTTCTCCGCGGTTTTGTGGTCGGGCTGGAGGAAGCCGCGGCGCGTTCGCAGCGCCATCTGATCCCCAGATTGTCCCTGTGCTTTGCGGGGGGGGGGGGNCTCGTAGAGTTTGCCCAGAGCTCAGCCCTGCGTTTAGCTCTGCCTGGGATCGGGACGGCGGCTGTTTGTGGTGGCACCCAGGAGCTTTGCGGGATGCTCTGGGTGGGACGGGGGGCTGTGAGAGCACAGGCGCTCTTCTGCCCCACACCGTGGGGCACTAGGTGGGTCTGTGTCTCTGGGCCCGGCAGAGGCGCTGGACATTTGTTCGCAACAACTGCGACCCTAAATACCCCCAGCAGTCCTGCTGGCTCTGTCTGGCAGTGTCCTAGCTCCGCGCACAGTCTTGTCTGCCGGGCTTGGTATTCCCTCCCGTCCACCCAAACAAAGCTTGAGCACAGCTTCCTCTTGCTTCCCCCTTTCTAGGGGCTGGGATGGGGTTCCCCTTCCAGCAGGAAGGTTTGTGTTAAAGTCAAGCTGCTGCTAGCAACAGGGAGAACTGCTTCTGTAAGCAGAAAGGCTTGGCCCTCCCCGGGACCATGATCCTGCCCTTTTCTCCAGATCCTGTCCTGGCTCTTGCAGTTAGGCTGTGCCTGGGTACTTTGTCTGTGCTCAGGTTTCCCTCCAGCACCACAGACCCGTGGGCTCCTGGGGACCAGTGTCCTCCCAGCCCCACCACAGGCTGCCAGACTGGGAGGGGGCTGCTGCCAGGCAGGACCACAGGGCAAGGTGGGAAGACGTACTTCACCTTATGGAGGTGACTGAAGTGAGATTTATAACTTGTTAGGTCATTGTTCTCCTACCTGAAAGCTGCCTTGGGCACCCTGGATTGTTGTGAGGAGACCAAGAGCTGCTTGAATGCTGCCAGCTCCTAGCACTGCGGGGTGTTGCCTGTCTCAGCCGGGCTGTTGCCACAGGAGACCAGGCAATGGGCTTTTGTGAGCTTACTGGAGTTTGGAGTTCTTTGTTGCACAGGCAGCGTTGTGTTGGCAGCTGGTGCGGGAAGCGAGGTGGTCCGGGTGAGACTGCTGCTCCACTCTCTCCTGTGTCCCTTTTGACTGTGCTTAAAGGAGATCCCACTCTATGGAAGGCTGAGACATGGTGCTGTGAGGACTGGAGGACAAACAATGCAGGCAGCTGCAATGCCCAAAAGCTGTGGGTGAGAGCCTGGAGTGGGCAGTGGCACTGCCTCAATAGGGAAGAGGAAAGGAATGGCGGTGATTTTGAGAAGTAAAAAGTGGAAGAGCTGAATTGCAGCCTAATTTTTCAACAATGAGCTCGTTAAATACCAGCCTTGTAAGCAGGAAAAGCTAGGTTTTGCAGTTGAATATTAAACAGCTGGTCAGTGTAGCTGGAAAGCATTGCATACCCTGTGAGATGCCAAAGTGGGAAGAAAGCGGGCTGCATGCTCCCCTGTTGTGTTTCCTGGACAGGCAGCCAGAAAACCCTGTCCTGGTGTTCACTGCTACAGGCACCTGAGGTTTGCAGTGGCAGAGGATCTGGTCTTTGGTCTGTCTGCTGCCAGTGACCTGTCTCAACTATTGGCTGACATCATGTGCTCCATGAGGAGAGGAAATGTTCCCCTTAATTCCTGTCAGTCAGAGCTTGAGTTAATGTGATTAAGGCTTTAATTCTCTGTATGGCTTATTGGCCCTAGCCACCACAACTCAGGGTCTTTCTTACATCCCTCTCTCAAAGGCTTATTTTTTTCCTTTAGTATCTTCTCACTGCTGCAAAATGCCAGGTTTCCACTATGAAATTACCCATCCAAAAAATGTTTCTTATTAGTTTAATGGGACTTGTAAATCTGTAGTTCAGACTAAATTTGAGCCTGTGGTCCTGTGCATGGTGTGGGCTGGGTCATGGTGCTCCAGCTGAAAAGATGTCCTGGTGATAGCCTGGTGACAGGCCCTGAATGCCTGTCAGGGCATCCCATGGTATGGATAGTGGCTGTGACTGCCAGGGTGGAAGCAAAGAACTCATCTGAAAATGGGAATCCCCATAATATGGTGCTCCATCCAGTGCTGTGTGCTGCTGGCTAGGGAAGGCGCATCCTCCCAAAGCAGAAGAGATGCTCTTTGCTCTGGCTGCCACAGTTGGACTCACTTTTTCCCCTCTCTTGTCCAAGCTTCCTCTTGTCAGCATCTCTCCTTTTTGACCCCATTCCACTGGAGATGGGACGCAGGTGTCTGCTGGAGTGCTGGGCGCAGGCAGCTCTCAGGGTGGGTATTTTTTTGGCAGAGAGACCAGGAATTCTACAGCTCAGGCTAATTATAATGTGACCTAATTAGCTGCCTGTTCTGACAATATGTGAGGACTGTGGTAACTATGATAACCTCTCTTTCTTGAGTCGTCTAAGCGAACTCTCAGGGTCTCTGAAGACTCATAGCTCCCCTTGTTGCCATCTTTGTCCAGGAAAATGGCAGAGGGGAGTGTGGAAGCCAGGGAGTGAGTCTGTGCCTGACAGGAATGACCTTTATGAGAGATGTAAGGGGGAGGAAAACAGACAGCAGCTTCATCTGTGGGGTGCGAGGGAGTGGACAAATTCCAGTCTCGCTATTGCTTCTGTATCTAGGGAATTTCATGTGTTGCCCACACATTGTACAAGTGCCTTGCATCTGGCTGGTGGGAGAGGCTGTGATGTCCCCTTGCCCTCCTAGAGCCATTTAGGAGCCCCTTTGCCAGGTGCCCTGGCCTTGTCTGACATGCTGCAGCAGACCTGCTCTCTCCAGAGCTGCTGTGTGCTCTGTGTGACCGGCTGCCTCTGGTTTGTGAACTCCCCATGGGCAGGGAGGTTATTCCTGTGGTAACTCAGCCACCCAGCCTGGGCCTGCAGGTCTTGCCCAGCATCTTGGAGAACATCTTAGTGGAAGAGACTCTCATCCTGCCCTTGTGTCCCTCCAAGAGCAGGAGAGCCCCTTCTGTCTGGGCTGGGGAGGATGAAGCTGCACGTGGCTGAGGAGCCTGTTCCTGTCCCCGCGCCGGTATGGAGGAATTGTTCCCAAAGCTCTTGGCAATAGAACAGAATATTCCATTTGGAATGGACTACGAGTGATTGCATCTAGTTCAACTACTTGATTGCTTCAGGGCTGACCAGAAGTTAAGGCTTGTTATTAAGGGCATTGTCCAAATGTCTCTTAAACACTGACAGGCTTGGGGCACTGACCATCTTTCTAGGAAGCCTGTTCCGGGGTCTGACAACTCTCTCAGACTGAAAGAAAGGCTTCCTCAGGTCCAGTCTGATCCTCCTCTGAGGCAGTTTTGAACCATTCCCATTTATCCTATCACTGGATATCAGGGAGCAGAGATCAGCACCGCCTTCTCCATGTAAGGTGAAACACAATGCTCAGAGGGAATAAAGTGCTACTTAGAAAAGATTTGAAATACTTAAGAGGAGATTATTACTTCAGCACCATTATTCCAACTGCTTTATTTCAAAGCCTCAATTAGGCATACATTGCAGCATGCAGGAACTGCAGATCAGAGTACAGGTGCCCATAGTGTGTGGAGCAAGTTAAGGTACAGCAAACATGTACAGGTAGGGCAGGTTTTCATTCCAGCTTTTGTCAAGAAATGTAAATGTTTAGAAACTGCTCTTTGATCCTTCAGCATCTGGGATTTCTCATTCAATTGTCCTTTTTTTGTTAAATGGGGTTTTAGAGGCAGCTGGAAGGTGACTGCAGAGTCACTACAGGTGATGTAGTCCTTGGCATCTCCTTTCTCCTCCGTTCCTGATCCCTCTTTCTTCTGTGAGGGAACCCCCCAGCAGCTGTGTAACACCAGTGCAATGCTTGTGCTTGGGCAGTAATTGTGCATAACAGACTTCACACTCTTAAGCAAGTCTGGTCAGCAAGCATTCCCTCCTTGCTCCCGATTTTGTGTCCTGCTTTCCTCTCCCAGTGCTTCGGCAGCCAGGCACGCTCTGCGGTCTCTGGAAGCGAGCCAGTGTGGGAATCTGGGTGCATCCTTTTTGCAGCAGATTTTGGCAGCTGCTGCTGTGTCTCATCTGCTGCCAGGAACGCTGCTGTGGCGGCAGTGTGGCAAAGCTTTATCACAGCAGCCACGGTGCCCGTACCTGCCTGCGGCATCCCAGCTGTCGCAGGCGAGACCTGCCGTGGCCATAGCACCAACCTGCTGATGGAGTGGCCTTCTTGTGACATGAGATGGCTGTGCCTGTTGGCACAATTCCCCTCTATCTGTAATGCCTGCACGTCACCCGAATGAGGCTTGGCTCATGCCCCGGGGAGCTTTGAGCCCAAAGGAAGCAAAGCTCTGATGTCACAGCAGTACAGTGGGTGATGGCAGGGCTGGCCAGGCACCCGAGTGCTGCGAGCTCTTGCCATGCCACTCCTGGAGTACAGGAGGGGATGGCTCCCCCAGATGCTGGGGTGGGTTTAACTTGCCATGGTGTCCTCTTCCAGTTGTGCCTGTGAGGGTGATGGCTGTCCATCACCAGGGCAGGGCTGTGCTGCAGGCAGCTGTGTGTGAGAGGCCTCTGGGGCTGGCTGAGCCCAGGGCCCTGAAAGGGGGCTCCCAAAAAGCAGACAGGGGAGTTTTATGATCTCTCGAAAGGCAGACCGTAGGGTCTTCGGTAGGACTGAGGTGTGCTGGGAGCATCAACTGACCAGCAAGGTGCAGTCTGCATTGTGCCCCACAGTGTTGAATGCCTGTGGTCTGCTGGGGGGGTGGTGGGGACTGAATTGTGCTGTCTCTCGTGCCCTATAAATAAGCCTCTCTCTAAATAGACTGACTGTGCAGCAGCTGAGTGGCTGTACCCAGGTCCTAAAATAGTTGGGCTGTTTTAGGAGGCGAGGGGGGCAGGGAGGGAATGTAGCAATTTGCAGGGCGCTGCCATTGGGTTTCAGTGTCCCTCTGTCTGGCTGTCCCTGAGTGCAGGGGACTGGTAACCTGATTTCTGGGTGCTTCTCAGCAGCA
Organism: Falcunculus frontatus; assembly: GCA_013398115.1. Classification (NCBI taxonomy): domain Eukaryota; kingdom Metazoa; phylum Chordata; class Aves; order Passeriformes; genus Falcunculus; species Falcunculus frontatus. Next base: position 347,137 of record VZRV01002245.1, on the reverse strand, counting down.
GCTGTACTCTGGCCCAGCGTGCTCAACACCCATTGTGTGGCTGGTACAGCGTGCTGCTCTGCCAGGCCCGCTGTTGGCAAGACCCCATTTCTCACAATCCTGGCTTTGTCCTGCCTCTCTGCTGGGATGAGCCCTGAAGTTGTGCCCCATGCTTAACCCTTTCAGGGTGGTGTACTGGCCCCTAGGCTAGTGTTTACCTGCAGGTAGTGTCCACAATAGGAGGGTGAGAGGGGCACGGCAGGCACAGGCTGGGCTTGTGCCCTACTTCTGCCTTCATCTCTGTTACCCAGAGCTTCCCTGTGGGGCCCGGGCAGTGTCCCAACCCCAGATGGGCAGCCCTTGGAGGGGACCTTGGTATTATTTTGCTTCTGCACCTAGCCAAAGGGCAGCATGAGCCTGCTGGGCCCCCAGAAAACCCAACCCCAGGTGCCTCTCTGCCACTGCACATTTTGCTGCTGTGTCTAATCAAAAGCACTGCATCTCCAACCACCTTACTCTGGAGGAACAGCTCTGCATCCTTTCTCCCAAACTTGAAAGAAAAGCAAACTGACAATTCAATATTGCTTCTATGATGTCTTGAAAGTGCATCTCAGTGCTGGGCTGGGTAATGCTGTGAATGTGCCTTAATTAACTGACACCTTCCTTGCTGTGAAGAACCTGCTGCACTTCCTCCCTGTGCTATCCCAGGTCTGTGACCTGGTTTCTGTTGTGATGGAGGTTTCTTTCCTAGTTTTTCAGAAAGCTGTCCAGCCTGGTGGGCTCACAGGTTTGCTGGGTACAGAGAGTGCAAGCAGATTGGTAACAGGGGCTCTGTGCCAGCCTAGTCTGGCAGTTATGTCCCTGTCACGGGGAGTCTCTTGGTCCTGTGACCCTTGGAAACTAAGAGCCACAAAGAGTATCAGAAATAGTTGTGGGGGTGGTGGGACTCTGGAAAGTCATGGAGACCAGCCTAGTTTGGGGAAAAAGCATGCTGTGCCTGTGCTCATGAAGTCAGGGACAGATATCTTGGCTGTAGCCCTGCCTTGTGCTGCCCATGCCTGTATGCTGTTCAGGGCTGGTGGCTTTGTTCATGCCTTCCTTTGCCACAGCTTCCTCTGTGGCTGTGAGGTTTCTCAACTGGAAAGGGCTTTCTTCCAGGGTAACTACAACTGTGCAGATCTCTGTTGGGATGGCTACAGTCCTCATTTCTTTGGAAGAGAGCTAACAGTCAGTGAAGGATGATGGGTGGGAGGATTTGACTGGCTCCTGCCCACTGGAAAGCTTCAGCACCATGCCTAGGGTTTCCATCTGAATGATTGAAAGGATTTAACTCTGTCAGGGTTGAGATGGTGGTGGCAGGGCAGTGGCAGGCTGTGCACCATGGCTGAGTCCAGCTTGGGAGACCCTGCCCTCCCCTCTCCAGTGAAGCCCTAGCTCTGTGCTGAACCCCAATGGCAGGACCAGGATGAAAGAGTGCTGTTGACAGGCTGATAACAGAGTGCCCATCCCTGTAGCCAGTGGACTTTGAAAGCCAGCGATAGCCCTGGTAGGTGTGAAGAACTGGTTGCTGGGTGGGCTGGGTGCTTTACCCACACGCACAGCAGATGTTGTGAGGAATTGGTGCACAGGCCCAGGCTGTGCGCAACAGATCACTCGCTGCCTCCCCATCCCTAAAGCACTCCTCCCCTTGCATGGGTGCTCTCCTCTGAAGAGTCCCTGCAGTCCTTGGTGCTCCATTGAGAGCATGGTCCCACGGAAGTCTTGCTCCTGGAAGTGGGCACTGGTTTTGTCTGCCAGCCTGGCCCTGTAGCGCAGCCCTGGCACCACAGCCCTGGCTGGGATTGCTGTGCTCTCCTGGGACTGTCTTTCTGCTCTGCCTGAGGACACAGAATAAACAGCTGCCCTGAAGCACGGCACTTACTGTGGTACAAAAGCATTTTGGAGAGGAAAGATCTTAACGGCTAGAGGTGGGGGAGTTTTGCTTACAAAGAAAGATTGCTTTCTGCCAAGAGGTTCTGCTCGGTTTCTTCTCTCTGTTTCTCCTTGAAACTAGCAGGAAGCCTGGCAGCAGCTGACTGCATGCCTTTGCCTCACCATGTTGGTGCATGGTGTAAGCTGCGTGCAAGTAACCTTTGTGCTGGACAGGCAAGTGGGTGAAATGGAAATCCCTCTGAGATAAGCTGAGTTCCTTCGTGCTCCTTCTGTGTGGGTGGTTTGGTCTGAGCTCCCCTGAGTACTTCTGATGAGACAGCTCTGAAAGCTGACAGCTACTTCCCTGAGCTTAATATATCTCAGCACAGGCCATGTCATGCAGCTTCCCCACTCCCCTGAGCTTTGAACCACACAGTGACTTTATCCATCTGCACGGTTCTTCTTCTGGGGAGATGCGTATGGGGATGATGATGATTGACCCCTTTCCCTTTGCACCCTGCAGGTATGACTCGGGACGGGATGGATATATTGACCTGATGGAGCTGAAGCTGATGATGGAAAAGCTGGGAGCCCCGCAGACGCACCTGGGGCTGAAGAACATGATCAAGGAGGTGGATGAAGACTTTGATGGGAAGCTCAGCTTCCGTGAGGTGAGGATGGCTGCAGTAACAGACAGGGATGTGGCTGTGGGGTGGAAGCTGGAGGAGGCAGCTGGGCCCAGTGCTCTGTGGGCTGTAGGTAGCCCTCTCCCCTCTGTGTTTTCCCAGTGGTGGTGTGCAGTGGAGAAGCCAGTGAGCTTTCCCATGCCAAGGGTGTGGAGCATTGTTAACCTTCATCTTCATGTGGCAGTCATGGTACCTGATGCCAAAGCTCTCCAACCTCCCTGCTTGCTTTGGGAGCACATTTGAGCCCTGTTGCAGCTGCTGGGAGTGCTCACTGAGCTCTCTCTTGTAGATGGAGGGAGTTACGTCCCTTCAGTTTCCAGGTCTCGTTGCTTGGCTCCTATGGTACAGCACCTCAGGCCTTATTTCAGGTGCAGTGCAGGAGCTCTGCTTGGAGCAGCTCATCTCATGGGGCACAAAAGCCTGTCTCTTCCAGTTTGTATTGGGACCCTCTCTGCATCGTGTGGTGACCAGCCCTGGGAAGCTTTATGAGGGGTGGTCACCTCCCTGCAGCAAGGAATAAATGTGGGGATGCAGCAGTTTGGTACTGCACGCTGGCTCAGCAGGGACAGAGCTAAAACAGGTCTGTTACCACTGTATTGTGACAGCTGGGAAGACAGACCAGGATCCTCTGCCAGGCAGAGGAAGAGAGGAAATTTGAGCAGAGACCTGCATGCACTCAGGGATACCCAAATCATCCCAGCAGGAAGGGGGAACCCAGGTACCCAAAGCTGTTGCATCATCTCCTCCTCTCAGACTTTGTTAGCTGACTCGGTTGCAAGCAAATGTCACGCTGTGGCTTTCTGAATTAACCCACAGCCCCTTAGGTAGCAGGAGGAGGGGCAGCACTGCTTATGTCCTGCACCGGTTTTGAGGGCTGTGCAGCTGTCCTGCTTCCTTCCGCTCTGCAGGATGGCTGCGGTGGACCCCGAGCAGCTGGGCTCCCTTGTTTCTGCAGGCATGGTGCTCTCACCATGCCTCTTCCAGGGTAGGGCTCAGAACATGAAGCTCTCCATTGTGGAAGTTTGAGAGTTCTGGCAGTTCTGGGGATGAGGATGAGCAGCCAAGGCCCATGACTGGCTGGGCTGGTTAGGGCATGGGGGGTGACTGTCACTCATGGAGCTGCTGCACCATCCCTCTGCACTGGCACATCACACCATCTCCCTCTGCTTTCATGCCCCAAGGGCTTTGTTGGATTTATTTCACTGCAAGAGGGCAGCAGGAAAAGACAGAGGCCAAAGACTTAGGTTGCAAGAGAGGGGGAAGGATATGCAAATCTGGGAAGTGAGAACCTGTCCCAGAGTTCCCCAGTGCCCAGTCAGAGGTGAACTGGAGGTAGCAAAGAATCCAGTGGAGCAGGAAGAGCATGGCCCCGGGTCACTGATTGCCAAATCACTTCGTGGGCTGAGGAGCCCTCTGTCTCTCTGTGTGCCTTCTGGGCCACCCTTCATTCCAGGTAAAGAGCTGGGGACAGCTTCCAGGCTTGCTACAGGGGCTCTCTCCCATGGAAGAGAAATGCCTTTATCCTCAAGGCGCTGAAAGATGCTGTGATGTCCTGGCATCAGTGGCATGGCACAAGTGGCAGAGCAGCTCCCCTTCTGCTGGCACCTGTTTGGAGCACAGCCCCCTGCACGGCTGCCTGTGCTGCCAGTCCCTGGCATGTGGCATGCAGCAGCTGGGGCTGTTGAATCTTCTTCCCAGATGCAAAACAATGGTCCAACAAACGCCAGCTTGAGTGGCTCATGGGTTGGAATGAGGGAGCATCACTGGCAGAGCTCTGGGGACAAATTACACAGCAGCTTTGGCAGACACCCAAAGCTTCCTATGGTAGAAAGGAGCAGCATGTTTCTTGCCTTGCTGCAGGTGTGCCCTGTCCAGCTGCTGTGTTCAGGCAGAGGTCAGTCAGGGAAGCAGATTCCCTGGTAGGTTAGGAGGCCTCAACCATCCCACAGGCATGTCCCATTCTTCTTCTCATTGGTGATGACAAGCAAGCATGTGGAGGTGACTAAGCTGACTTGGGTCACTCAGATAATACCAGGAGAAACCTGGTTTAAATGAGTGTCTGAACTCAGTAGGATGCAACTATGGCACTGGAGGACTCCTGTCTGTCTATCCAGAGAATATCCTGGCATACCTGCCTGAACATACTCTTCTTGTGGCCTGGCCAGAGAATTGATAAGGACCTCTTTCACTTGCAGTAGATTACCTTTTTCTGCTGCTTTGAGTAGTGTCCTCTCGTCTCAGATAAGCTGTTGCCTGGCAAGCAGGCTGCTGACAAACCACAGGCCCTGTTAGGAAAGCTGCCTTCTACCACTGACCTTTGAACATCCATCAATACATCAACAATTAACTGTACAAGACTTCTGCTGTGACTCAAACCATGAAATTTAGGCTTAAAAAGATTAGATGTAGTGGGGGGAAAAAACCCCACACCTCTGACTGTCTAGTTCCATCATTACCACAGGAAACCAGAGTTAATTGCTGTAATAGTAATGTATAATTGGAGCTGCTATCTAGAACCCACAGAAATCCACCCACTGTCCCCCACACCCTCACCAGCTGAAATGTTGATCCACATGATGTGTTTGCTACCAGGGTTGGTGCAAACCACATCCTTACATAGTGCTGCTTTTCTGGCAAGCTGTTGTTGCAAGGCTGCTGCTGCCTGTCAGTCCCACACCTTTCCTTTGTGTGATGTCCAGCCTGGGCCTGTGGGGTAGGTCTTGGATCATGAAGAATATGAGAGCAGATACAATTTAGCATGTTAGTGGATTGGAAAGTGTGGGTCGTGTTGTCCCCTTTGAGAGCAGAACTTTGAAAGATACCTACCTACATTATTCACTTTTGCTTCTCTGTTGACATTTCCCACAGACTTAGCTGCACATGGTTTGTCCTGGGCCCAGCCGAGGGTGTGAGGCTGGCAATGGGAGCTGAATGCAGATTGCTGGTGCTCTCTAGTTAGTAAGGACCAATACCTCAAGGATAAATACCTGGTGAGGTCAGCTGCAGGCTGTGTCCTAACAGGAGGAGAGGTCGCTGCTGAGCTCCTGCGGAAACCAGCATGATGTCCCATAGTCCACCTTGCCGGATCCTTGGCACTGACGTTATGCTCTGTCCACCCCAAACAATGTCTCAGTCCCAAGTTTCCTTTAACTCAGCCCACCCTTTGTGGCCACAGCAGGCTATATTCTTGTAGAGGATTGCTGCCCCATCCCTTAGTTTCAGGATGATTCATGCTCATTTGTACTCATGGCCCAGTCTCTCCCCAGGTGACAGCTGTGTCAGACCTCAGGACTGTGCTGCCTCCACTGCTCTTTTCCAATGCCAGGAAGTGAGACTTGCAGGGTGGAGCAGGAGGAACCATGACTAATTCCAGCCTAGCTGCCAGCCCTCTGTGTCACTGTGCCTGGTGGTGGTGAAGAGGAACTAGCCAGAGCCTGGTGGATCTGAGCAGAGGGAGAGGATGTCTTGGGGAGGATTTGCTTTCTTTCCAAGCAGGATGCTTTGCCTGTTCAGCAGTGAACCATTTATTTCTTACATCTGTGTATTGGGTTTGCATGGCCAGGTTTTCATAGTGGGGGGTCTACAAGGAGTGGCTTCTTTGAGAGGCTGTTAGAATCTTCCTGCATGTCTGGTAAGGCAGAGCCAGCTGGCTCCAGGACAGACCTGCCGCTGACTAAGGCGAGCCAATCAGGAATGACAGCAATGCCTCTGTGATAACATATTTAAGAAGGTTAAAAAGTTACTGTGCAGAGGTAGCTATGGCCAGAGAAGAGAAGAGTGAGAGTATGTGAGAGGAACAGCTTTGCAGACACCCAGGTCAGTGGAGAAGGAGGATGGGAGGTGCTCCAGGTGCTAGTGATGAGGCTCCCCTGTAGCCCGTGGTGCAGGCCATGGTGAAACAGGCTGTTCCCCTGCAGCCTGTGGAGGTCCATGGGGTTGCAGACATCCACCTGCAGCCCATGGATGATACCCATGCCAGAGCGGGTGGTTGCCTGAAAGGAGGATGTGAACCCATGGGAAGCCTATGCTGGAGGCAGGCTCCTGGCAGAGGCCTGCAGACCTGTGGAGAGAGGAGCCCATGCTGGAGCAGGGGAAGGACTCTTCCCTGCACAGTGGCAGGAACAACCTGTCAAGAACGGACCATAACCCCCATTCCCTATCTCCCAGTGCCACTGGAGAGAGCAGGTAGAGCTGGGAACGAGGGAGAGGGGTGGGGGGAAGGTGTCTTTAAGATTTATTTTACTTCTCATTATCCTGCTCTAATTTTGTTAGTAATAAATTCAATTAATACCCCCAAGTTGAGCCTTTTTTGCCTATGACAGTATTTTGGTGAATAATCTCTCAAGGTCCTTAACTCATGAACTTTTGTTATATTTTCTCTCCCCTATCCAGATGAGAAGGGGAGTGATAGAGTGGCTTTGGTAGCCTGGCATCCAGCCAGGGTCAACCCACTGCAATGTGTTCGGAGAGGGGAAAGTTCCCTTGCCGAGTCCAGTCTACTTTCTGCTTGCTCTGTGCTGAGCACTCACGGGTTAAGAGGCTGTTGCATGGAGCAATGCCTGGTGACGCTGCCTGTGCGAGAGGGCGGCCAGCGCTGCTGTCATCTCCACACCCTTCCTCATGGGAGGCCTTCCCAAACTCTTGCATTCCCACCAGCTTCTGTGAGCAACTTTGAAGCAGGGCTGGCTCAGTGTGGATGCTGGGACTCTGCTGCCCTCCTCTGGGCCAGCTCGGGCTCTCCGTAGGAACCAGCAGACTACCCAGCCTGGCCATCTGAGGAGCACAGTACTAGACTATGGATACGAAAAAGGCCTCAGCAGGGGATTTCTTTAGCCTTTGCAGCATTTTGTGAAAGCTTTGTCTTTCCCATGCTAAGAATTTAAAACAATGTTACAGTTTTGTAAACTTCTACACCTGCAGTTATTTTTCAAGGATTGTTATGGTTTTAACTAGAAAAACATCTAGAAGCAGATGGTTCAGAACTTGGCCAATCACCTCGAGGGGTGGATGGCCAAGGGACCAATTACTTTATGCCATTCAACCCGCTTCTGCGTATTAACATATAAAAGCTCTTCAATATTCCATTAAAGGCCCTTCTGCCCTTTCCTTACTTTGGATCTTTTGATGCTTGGACTGTGTCGTTCTTTACTCGTTCAGGAGTTACAGCAACATCAGACATATTTGATGTTCCTGTGCAAAGGGATTTCAGGGCAACCCTACCTGGTATCTGCAGCCCTCTGGCCTGGCCTGAGGTGCTGCTGCACTGGTACGGCTTTGTTGCTTGTACTCCTTTTGTATCTGGGTGGCTTGTCCTTGTGTCTGTTCTGTCTGTGCTGTTCCAAGCACTGAGATACATCCTGGGGTCGCCAAGAATAGCAGGGAGGTACAGGACCTCTGCAAGTATGCCTAGAGCTTCCACATCTTAACCTGGAGTTTGGTTGGCAGGTGGATGGTGGTGCAGAGGTCTTTATTTTTAAGCAGGCAGGTTTTGTTCCTTCTGTTAAAACAAAAACAAAAAGTATGCTTTTGTGGAATGAAATACAACTCTCTTTTTTGTTTCCCTCTGCAATTCACTTCCCAATACACACTCTGCTGTAGTGGCTCTGGATTTGTTAAATGGCCATGGTCCAGCGCAGGACAGAAGTTTCACACCAACTTGCTCTGTGGGCACTTGTTCAAGCCACTCTATCACGAGGGCATGCACTCGCCTGGGTTGCTGTTCTCTCTAAAAGGACTGCACTGATGCCTTGGTTTAGGGAGCCTGAGGTGATCCAGAGCTGTGTTTGCCCTGCTTTCATTGTCATAGGATGTGATCTGAGTCCCTAGAACACTGGGGAAGCTGGTGGGGGGCTTGTGAATACACCATTACGGTATGGGGACATAAAGAGCTATATCTGAGCTTGCCCTATGGTTGTACTGGGCAGTTGCAGCAGTGGCCTCCTTCCTCTGGCCACGTAGCAACTCAGGCTTGGTAGGAACCAAGCCCTTACCAGGGCTCTGATTCCCAGGAAACCTTATTTTCCTTTGAGATTCCTACTGCTTTTAGTCTGTAACAGGACTGTGTACTGGAGCACAAGTTCCTTGGTACCACTTGATTTATCTAGACCTGGTTTCCTTTGCTCTGAAATGTGAATTCCATCCCTCTCCAGATGATTGTGCTGTTTCTATTTTAAGTTGTTTGAGCCTCAGTGAAAAACCAGAATGTTTCCTCTCTGTTTTGCTAGTTCCTGCTGATTTTCCATAAAGCTGCAGCTGGGGAACTTGAGGAGGACAGCGGCCTATTGACTCTTGCGAAGCTCTCGGAGATAGATGTATCCATTGAGGGAGTCAAAGGAGCCAAGAACTTCTTTGAAGCTAAGGTATGGTGTGGTACAGAGGAATATGAAAAAACTCAGCTGTAGCTGAAGCTCAGCTATCCAGCTGTAGCTGAGTTTCTTTTCAAATTTTGTTGCACTCTAGCTAGAGCCTTTCTATGGCTCAGTCAACACACCAGAGCAGTGTAATTCAGTCTGTCTTCTGGGTCTTACCCTGGTAGAGCTGACTGGCTGACCTGTGTCCCTGTGGCTGGGACTAGCTGACTGACCTCTTTTAAAGACAAGTATCCTGAGAAAACTAATGCCATAGGGTCAGAGTTTTCCCATTTTGCAAAACCTCCCTCATCCAGAACACTCTGAATTCAGTGGTGAACAGAATGTTTTGGAGTACAGGATTTCAGACATCTCTTTCTCAAGCAGCTCTCTGTAACCTTTGGAATCAGAATTATTCTGCAGGGTCCTAGGGTTGGCAGAAAGAGCTGTACACCATCTGAAGCTGACAAAGCACCCTTTCTGAAAGCTCACTTGGAGAGAAAATAATCCTGCTTGTTTATATAAGAAGTTTTTTCCCAAGAGCCTAACACAGCTATTGCACAGCAAATGTACTGAGATGAAAGCTGGAAAAATAGCCAGCAAGTAAACAACGTCTCTTTGATCTGCAGATTATCCATTGTGTAGTATGATGTTCTCAGATCTGGCTGTGATTCAGAGTGTTTTCTGCAGTAGTTTCTCCCACTGCATACTCACAACCTATGCCCTGCTGCCTGCTTACAGAAATAATGTATGTGACCCAGTACTGATGGCATTGTTTTGGTCACATTAGTGACTTATTAGTAAGTGACCTTTCTTTTGTTGATGTTAAAGTTAAGGAAGGTAATAAGTATTGGGTGTAAATACCCAAGCACCGCAGCGTAATTAATACTTGAGCTGTCCTGACAGAGGATCCCAGCAAGCACTGGGAGGTGCAGCAAACAGTTCCGTGTTGCTCATCTGGGAGTAGCTCAGGCTTTGGCTCTCCCTCTGATGCAAGGCTTGACGCTCGTTTATGTTCTCTCTGTCTCATAAAGGCTCAAGCCCTCTCCTCAGCCAGTAAGTTTGAAGCAGAGATAAAAGCTGAGCAGGATGAGCGAAAGCGTGAAGAGGAGGAAAGGAAGCACCGCCGAGCAGCTTTCAGGGAGTTAAAGTCTGCATTTACCCAGTAACCGACCAACCAATATGCACTCTGAAATTGCACACAACTTGGTACGTTTCCCAGATCAGGGCTCTGCCTGGACAGAACTGCTTGGATCCTGCCTAAAACTCATCACAGCTTCACTAGCCTTCCTTTCGTGAACATCCTCCTGAGTTCCGAAGGGCACAACTCTTGCAGTTCCTATGCATTCATAATGATATGAATAGTAGGAGCTGTGTATGGGCTGTTTGCTCTGAACTGTTACGAGCACATCACCCTAAAGCAGAAAGAGCTGGTAGCAAATCATGGGTGAGCACTGACAAGTGTCATGTTTGCCTACTTCATTCTTTCCTATACATCCTTTTTCTCTTAATCCTGTATTAATTCATTCCTTGCTTACAGGCAAGTAGTGAGGTCTTGTGTAAATCAGGGTGTACAAAGTACAGCTTGACTTCTGTATCTTTGTACTGCTGTTGGGTGTTGTCACCCTTTTCTCATTCCTCAAAGCCCCGTGCCACAGGCACCGTGAAAACACTGTGAAGAGAGAAAGATAATTACTAGGGACATGGATCAAATTCACTATAATTTCCTGTAGCATTTTCTGCCACCCAGCATGTTGAAGAGTCTTCCAGTTTTTCTTCTCTGAAGTGCCATAGTAACAACCCCTTCAATAAGAGGCGAGATTTCCCAAGACTTCGAAGGGAGGAAGCTGGCTCTCTTAAACAAGGAATAGAAAACTGAGTTGCCTGACCATTTATCTTCTTTCACATTCCATCACATTTAGTGTACTGTACAGCTTCACTGTTATTTTCCAGCCTTAGGCAGCTGTATCTGTTTTTAGGGGGTATTGTCAGCTGGACAGTGCAATTGGATGGCACACTGGGGTTTTCTGTTTGGAAATTTGCTCATAGCCTGAATCATGAAGGTGACATTGTTTGATTTCATTAGAGGCACAACAGAGGACACCAGCACAGCATACTGAGCAACTCCTGCTCAGAGAGCAGGGGGGTGAGCACATTTAACTGAATTGAATTTCGAGGGCTTGCACTATACTATTAGCCATTTTCTCTTGGAAACACAGGAAACTTGCCCACAAATGTTGAGATGCCCACTGCTTGTCTGGATATAAACACTGTCGGTGATGGCAGGGGAACTGTGTTCCCTCAGAGACCTCTCTTATTAAGACATGGATTTGCTCAAATTCTGCCTCTGCTCTTGCCCCAATTCGTGGCAAAATTTTAATTTTTTTTTCCAGAACGAAACTCACCAGTCATCTTTTCACTTGTCTGTTTTGCTTCTTAAACTGTGAGCACTAAACTGTGAGCATGGAATAATAAATAGAAAAACCTCTACTCTTTAATGTCAGGTGAAAGAATTGCTAAACAATTAAACTATGTATATATCCTCACAGATTATATTTTATAAATCACGCTTTTTTAGCTAAATATTTATAATTAAATGGTTTTATACTTTACAACAAAGCAGATAATTTCATCTTCAATTATTTCTCCTGTTGCTGAAATGTAAAAATAAAGCATTGTTATCTCCAGTCTTGTCTGTGGTTTATTTCAGGTCCTTGAATATAGCATTTTTCACAAATTACAGTAGTAATCCCCAAACTCGGCATCCTGACTTGGATGAGTGGGGGAAGTATTCAACCCCTTTTTGATAACGCTTCCTCTTCTGCACAGCAGTTCTTGTGTTAACAGCCCTAAGGTTTGCAATTCCTCAGAAAGGGACATGGCTGTGTAAATACTTGAAATACTGTCCACTGCTACATGTTGACATATGAAGGTTGTCAGCCTTTCCTTATCTTAAAATAGCCTCTGTCTCAGCCCCCATAGTGCCCCAACTGGGAGCTGGGCAGGTTGCTTCAGCTAGAATTCCCTTTGCATTTCCTGCTTCTGCCTTTATTAAGGGAGAAAAAAGAAAAATACATCAATATCTGAAAATGTGTCCGAGCATTTGGTTTCTACTATTGCAGATCTGCTAAGCTTTGCTGGCATGGCCACACTGGGGAGGGGGTTCAGAAAGAGGTTTAACCATGCCGTGTTTCAGGTCCAGTGATGAAATAGAAGCCATAAATATTTCATCCCGTGCAGCTCTGCTCTGTGCCAATATATTCACTTTGTCTATGAGTCCTCGGGTCTCAGAGGTCAGGTACAATCAGGGTGAAGTTTCCTTAGTCTCCATTTCCCCAGGAAAATTGCAACACTGCAGCTCTTGATTTTTTTTTTTTTCTTTACAGCATAGGCAAGCGCTGCTGACTTGTGCTGCTTTGCATGTGCAGCTGGGTAAGGAGCCCAGGGCTGCAGGAGAAGAGGGTGGAAAAAGGCTTTCCAAGGGTTTTATTTTAATAGAATTGAGTCAACTCCAGCTGACAAGTTTTAGTAAGGAAATGAGCATTGTCTGTGGTTTTGTTCAATTCAAACAGGTGCTGTTAGTTGGGACCTGCATTCAGAGCAGCGAACAGTAAGTGCTTTTGGATGTACATTTATTTTGGAGTTGCAGCAACGTGTGTTTTGAAATTAGCTTTGCAAAAATAGACATGGGGAAATTAATTGCTTCCTAAATTGTTCTGTTTTGCTGGCAATTATTGGATTGGATAACAGTGTCATTAGGTTATGCAGAAGTGCTAAAGAGAAGTTGTCTAGCTATATCTCCCACCTAAAACCATGTGACAATACTTAGTTGTATTTACCTGTAATTTTTCTATTACAATCCGCGATGCTCTGTCTTTTTATGCCTGATGTCACCGGGCTCTCAAAGGTCCTGGCAATCCCAGCTCTCTTTAGTGATGCCTGCTGTACATTAATCCCTGTCTGGTATTTCTGACATGCCCCAAGTGACTTAACTCTGTGATGGCAAGTAGAGGAGTTTGATGAAAAGCCTGTTGCACTTAGTGGTCTTTCTCAGAAGGGACAAAGACTTGCCTCAAGTAATTCGTCTAGAATGGGAACTCCGGGTAGTCCTTGATCCCTGAAGGGATTTTGTTTAACATTTCCCAGAGTAGGCAAAGTACAATAGAGGAGTCACTAGCACTTCAGCCAGCACCGAGCGTGGGTTCAGCCTGTCTGGATGCTCAGATTGCAATGGATTTCTCAAGGATGCTCCTGTCACAGCCATTCCTATTGGCTGCAGGGGACAGCCTATGGCAGCCGGAAGTCTCACCTAAAGAGCTCAGTGTGGTCACAGTGGAGAAATGGTGTGATTAAGCTCTTCCTGGCTCGAGGTTCGGGGTTTATCTGTGAGGATTATAACAAAATAACATTTTAACCTTATGGGAGTGTCCAAATAACTCCAAGAAAGACATGTAAAAGGAATTGACTGTTGCAGAAGTAGCAGCTTGTTTGTGGTATTCTTTCAGCATAAGCCACCTGAGGTGACAGATGCATTGACGTGACTGACTTTAAAAACTGCAGTTGGATGTTTGCCTGCTTTGCTGCGGTTTCATTATTTTTAGGGATGTGAGGACATAGAAAACAGAGGCTACTGAGAAGACTGACTTTTCCCAGACAAAATCCCTGGTTATTTCAACAAATGGGGAAACCACTTTCCCAAGTAACAAAATGTAGGAGTGGCAAGGGGAAACATGACTGTGACACATCTTTCTGGGCTGCTTTATGATCATTATGTATCTTTTCAAAGCTGTGCTCTGTGTTCATAGCTCTACTACTGTACTGGAGGGAGGCAGGCTCTTGCCTCCAAGCCAGAATGGGTGAAAACAAAGGGTTGATAAGGAAGGTTTACAGTTTGTTGGGGATGCCACTACCCTGCACTTGGATTTTTAATAGTGTGGATGAATTGGCACAGTAATCCAGGGCTCTGAAGTACATCATGCCCTTGGTACCCAGACTGGCTGCTGGGGTGATTTCCCATCTACACAATATCAGCTGACGTTCTGTCATTGAGCCATGCAGGAATTTTACTGCACAGGTACAGTCTTGAATTTTCATGAGATTCTCCCTGTTTTGCTTGAATGAGTGTTGTGGAAGATTTAAGATGCATCTGCTATTACCAAAAGATTGTCATCTGAGTTTCCTTGAGATATTTTACAGAAATGCCAAGTTCTGCAGATGAGGCATGTTTCAGAGGCTTCTTGAATTTGATTTTTTTTTGTCTCAGTAATATAATGTTTGTGCTAACTGGGATAAAAAAATTTCCACAAGTGCTAAACATCTCCCATCTCAGATAAAGGTTGTCTTAGAGCATGTGAAAATATTTTTTGAGTATTCAAACTCACAGTTGATAAGTAGAATAACAAGGCACAGCTGCTTCTGCAATGAAATTGGAAGTTCTCACTGACAGCTTGAAATGCAGCTCTGTCTCCCTCCCTCCCTCCCTCTCTTTATCATTATTAGTATTGGCTCAAGCTGTGTGACAACAACCAGGGGGATTGAATGCAGCTTATCGGAGACCAGCCCTTTTCTAGGGAGCTTTGTTTTTCCATACCAGCCTCCTAATGGAGAAATTCCATTCTAAGATTTTTGGGTGAGGTAGTCCTATGTAGCTTTCAGCTAAAAATAAGCCCCAAGAATTACAGGCTTTCAACCCATTAGCTCCTAAGAATCACTGGTGTTCACTGTTGCATCGTTTTTGGCTGTCATTCAGTACACAGTGACAAGTATTTATTCACCTAGACGAGGAGAGAGAAAGCTACATGGGTTGTGGCTGACATCATGATTGGAGTGAAACTGTTTCAGCTGAAAACGGTTATCCCTTCGGCAGTGCGTAACAGCCAATAACAGTTTTTTTAGGCTGAAGGAACCACATGGGGCTATTCTGCATCATGTACTAATATGGGTTTGGGGACTAAAAATAAACTGGTATTTTTAGCTGAAGAAAGTTTGCCTTGAGCTCCTGATTTTTCCATCAGGAAGAGTCAAAATATGTATAATCTAATGCCCTTTCTCTGTCAGTAGCAGCAGAACCCGCTGCCGCCTCCCAGGGTGACTCCCACGGCGGCGTGTCCTCAGGACTCCTCCAGTGCCCGGGCGAGAGCAGGTCCAGCCCTCGGTGCCTGGGCACTGTGAGTGCTCACACACGGTGGCTTCTCACACAGTTTCTTGTGGCCACCGATAAAGCTGAATTGCCTCATGGAACCACACAGAGGGAACAGATAAGGGTGGGAGCCACACTGCGCTGCTGAGGCCGCCTCTCTGTGTGTGAGACAGCGGCGGGAGGGTGGCAGAATCACGGAATCATTCAGGTTGAAAAAGACCTCTGAGGTCATCGAGTCCAAGCTGTGACTGATTCCCACCTTGTCAACCGGACCAGGGCACTGAGTGCCACGTCCAGGCGTTCCTTGAGCACCTCCTGAAACAGTGACTCCACCTCCCTTGACAGCCCCTTCCGATGTCTAATCACCCCTTCTGTGAAGAATTTCTTCCAGATGTCCAACCTAAACCTCGCCTGCTGCAGCTTAAGGCCATGTCCTCCTGTCCTGTCCCTTGTTCCCTGGGAGCAGAGCCCGACCCCCCCCACCCCCCCGGCTGCCCCCCTCCTGTCAGGGAGTTGTGGAGCGCAAGAAGGGCCCCCCGGAGCCTCCTTTTCTCCAGGCTGCCCCCCGCCAGCTCCTTCAACCGCTCCTTGTCAGACTGGTGACCCTTCCCCAGCTCTGCTCCCTTCTTCTCTGGACATGCTCCAGCCCCTCAATGTCTTTCCTGAATTGAGAGGCCCAAAACTGGACACAGGACTCAAGG
>VZRV01002245.1:219894-331304 GCA_013398115.1 Falcunculus frontatus | reverse complement strand
GGAGGCTCGCCCCCTCCGCGGTGGCGTCACACGGGCGGTGGGCGGGAAGCGCCGCCGCTCATCCGGGTCCCGCGGCGGGGGCTGGAGGCGTGGCCTTGCCCTCACGTGACGCTGCGTGGCGGCGCACCCGCCATCTTGTGTTGTTGGGCTGAGGAGCCGCCGCGGCTGTGAGGGACTCTCCGCCCGGGAGCGCAGGTAACGCCGTCCCACCGCCGCTCGGCCCCGCCGCCGCCCCGGCCACTCCCGACACGCCCCCGCCGCCGCGCGCCCCGCCCGACCACTGACCCTGCCGGCGGCCCCCGTCCACTGTGGCTGCCGCAGCACCGAGGCGCCCCGCGGCCTAACCGGGAGGCGAGGCCGCCCCGGGGGGGGGGGGTGCGCCTGGAGGCCCCCCCTGCGCTCCCCATGGGCCTCCGCAGGGGTCGTTGGAGCTGGGGCGAGCGGGCCTTGAGCTCTCTATGCGGGTCCTTGGTGCCTGTCAGGCGGCGGCAGGGCGCCCGCAGCTCTTCACGCCCTCCGGGCCGTCTCCCCTCGCACTGACCCTTGTGAACTCGCTCGTCCCCTCCCAGCCCAGCGGGAGCGCCGCGGTGAGCCCCGCTTCGAGCACGCCCAGTCCTGTCAGGTTACATTGGCCGAGGAAAGGAGGGAGCTCCGGGCCTTCTTCCGCACAGGCAGCAGGGTATTGGGAGCAGCGGTGACCGGCAGTGTTTGGAGAGGCCTTGGCAGGCTGAAGAGAGCATCGATCAGAATTGTGCGCGTTTGGTATTGATCCAAGACAAGTAGTTTCAGTGTCAACAGAGCACTTATGGCTCTTTCAGTTCTTTGTGATTGCACTTTGAAGTGGGACAAGGTGTAGGCCAAAACGAGGTGTTGCCCAGTAGTGCTTCTGGAATAAAATAACCGCGTTTTCCCCAGTAACATTCGGTTCAGCGTTCGTGGTGTGCTGCTTTTACTGTAATTCTTGAACATCTGTTTGCTTGGGTGGGCAGGGAAAGGACTTTTGAATTTTGATTATATTTCTCTAACTTTTTGCTGCTCGTTCTATTTTATTGCTTCAGGAGCTGACTTGGGCAAGTTCCTGGAAAGTACGTGTGAATTTTTTTTTCTTTTCTCATAACTCTGCTGGTTGCTTTTGTTCTTAAAAAACTTTTTAATAAACACAAATTAATTTGCTGTTTTGTGAATGGAGCATTTGGTTGATGCATAGTGTGATAATTGGAAACCTTTGTAAGCAAAATTGGTTGCAGTTGTCACCAACAAAAGCTTTGTTTTGGTATTTTTAAGTTCTGTTATTGGGTGGTGATTGCAGTAGATAATAAGAGCATTATTACTATGAGGTGTTGGTTTTCTTGCCATGCACTTGAGTAGGTATCCTTTGAGCAGGTGGCTGATGCTGGTGTGAAAATGTGTGACCTAATTGATCCTGGGGGTGCCAACAGAAATGCTGGACTGTCCATAGCCCCTTCTGCAGCTGCTTTGCTCCCCAGGTTCACGTAGTTGTACAAGTCAATTGATGTCAGTGGTTGCGTGTTGGTGTTAATTTCTCAATGAATGTGTGATTTTAAAAAAATAAAGTTTCTGTCTAATAGTCAGTTGGATTAAAGAGAAGGCAGAATTTTAACCCTGGAACTTGGATGTCACCTCTTATGTTGAGACATTGATAACTCACTTCAGTGTCTGACAATATTATGTATAAATACTGGGGTTGAGCGATTTTAAGAGCTTCTCAGGCTCCCCCAGCCCTGGAATACAGGAACATGCCTGGGGACACCTGGACACTATTTCTTTTGGGGTCTTTTTTGGAATGGTTTCTTGAGCCTGTCTTTTAAAGCAAGAGCATAGAACTAAAATGTAATATGGTCTTGGAGCAGGAATGATTTGTTTCACAGGGTGCTTATGAAAAAATTGGAAAACACAGTAAAACCTTGGACTCTTGAAGATCCTCTTTTTGTTACAGGTGTTGATACTGAGGATCGTAAAGTATCCTCAGGTGCTCCTGTTAGCATTTTTGCTTGCCTTTCTAAAACATACAGTAAACTAAAACTGTGATCTCTGTGATGATGTAAGTGAAAAAAATGCTTGTAAATAGACAGTTGAGGGCTTTGTAATTAATTTTTTCCTTACTGTGCTACTCCCGGGTTGAGGAAAAAACTGTGTAAAAAGGGAGCACAAAGAAGGTTTGGGGTTTTTTAAGGAATTGAGACTAAGCACCACTGTATCTCTCTGCTAAGGCCAGTTGTCTGAATGAAGTTCTGTCACAAACTGGAGTTCCTCATACCTGAATGTAAGAAAAAAATGGGTAGTTTTTTTAAGATCTATAGATACTTCATTAAAAAAAAACCAACCCTAGATGTCAGAGTCCCATGGAACACCTTGTTGGGACAGCTGAGTAGCGGAAGGCTTTGCTGGTACATCTCTCTGCTGAAAGATCTTTCTATTTAAACCTAGAAGGGAAAACACTGGTTCGCAGTAACTGATGAAGATGAGCTGGGCACTATGATCTGTGCCGTCCCCTTTGCCCTCTCTCTTAATTTATTTATCTATTTATTTTAATTACTAAGAATGTGAAATTTGATTTTGCCAATTTTTTTCTGGTCTTGTAAGTTCAGGTAACTGTCATATATATGTTTCTTATTCTTTCATTGAAGCCTTTAAAATTCTTCCTTAGGACATTTTAAAGTATGGTATTAAGTTCTCTCATAGTCCGATTTAGAAAAAAAAAAATCCATATCCAAGCATTTTTTCTTAATTTTTCTGTTTTTCTTACTTTTTTTCCCCTTCAGTGCTTCTGCTCAAAGATTAGTGGAAATAAGCTATATTTAATTCATGATAATAGGTAAAGCAATGGGGCAGAGCAAGGGAGCCTTCTCCCTACAGAGCTTGCTAGAGATCCATTGGATGCCTTGGTGAGGAGAAATCTATGTCTTTGTTTACTGAGGAAGCATTTGCCTTGAAAGAGGCTCTTTCTTTGTGTGGTTTTCTCATCAATTTATTTTAATTCATAGAGGGACATTTGAAATCCACAGTATGTGAAATGCTGCAGGGAGATGGGGTATGCTTTTTTGGGAACAAAGTCAGTTTTCTGTCCAGCTTAGCCTCTCCTTTTATATCTTGCTCTCAACTCCGCAACGGTTTTTTTTTTGCACAAAGGATCTGGCTTGAAAATCACCAGAAGTGAGAAAACTTAGAAAGTTTGCTCAAGGTGTGCCAAAGTTATGGATGGAACTAAGAATTAAGTGCTTTAAGTGACAAGGTCGGTACGGCATTGGCCCTCTTGTGTTTGGTGGTAATGTGTGTGGATATATATAACCAGTTCATCATGGGGATGTTTAATACCATTATTTTTTCATGTTTAGCTCAGATGGCAGCTGGGGATTGTAGCAGGCTGAGGTCTTTGCATTACTTTGTTGGGAGCTGAGATTGCCACTGTGTGTTGATTACAAAACGTGTCCACTTCTTTTTTTTGCAGATGGGCTTTAACTTCATTTCCTCTAAAGGTGATTTAACATTCCTTGAATTTAGACACTGTAGAGATGGCTTGATGTTTGTATGGGAGACAAGCCTGCCATTAAAATTTTTATCTTTGCCTTTTTTTTTTAATTTTTTTTTTAGAAAAGGATACATAGAATTGTTTTGATGCATCTGAGGTTTTTTGCAAGCATGAAATCAAAGTGTGTTTTTTCAGGAGTGAGCCTCTCCTGTAATCCGTAAAGCTCGTGATGTCTAGAAGCTGGATATGTAGACCTCAGGATTATAGAGAAAAGCGGAAGGAATCCCATGAGCTGTGTAGAGGTTGTAGAGTGTGTAGGTCAGTGAAAAATTTTGATGGCTATTTATAGAATTGTTTTAAAATACTGCCTTTTTGATTGCCTTTTGGATCACTTACTAATTTTTGATTGGCTCAGCTAGTTATTAAAACTGTGCATTATCATAATTCTCTCTCTTTGGCCATATGTTTAAAAAAATCTAGGGAAATAAAGAACAATTACTTGTTGGCTTTAGTAGGTCTGCTTGTATATGTAGTTTGTCATTATAAACAGATAAACAAGCTTACATAAACAGTTACAAAAAATGGTTAGAAAAATATTTTTGTACTGTTAAATAGTTATTACTCCAGTGAAAGTAAGCATGATGCATTGCAGTTTGTGAAGTGTTTTGTTACTTGAAATTTTGTCCTTTTTATTCAGTAGATAAATACTTGTTTCAAGTTCTGGTTACAATGAAACAGTTTTTTTGTGTTCCTTCTCTCCCTGACAATAAATGTAAATTGCATTCTGTAAGTAGTATTTTATGATAAAGATACTGGCTGGGAGACTCAGAGGCTGTAGATGTCCGTGGGTAGATCAGTTTGGGTGAAAGCCGATGGGATCCTTGTGTGGTAGTGTGTCTGTTCAGACTGGAAGAAACAAGGAAGTGATGCGCTCTGGACACTCTGGAAGTTTTGTGATGACAGCTGAATAGCTGAATTTACATGTCTTCAGCCTTAGAGTCATAATGTCGTATGGCAAGGAGTTGGTTTGGTGGCAAGTAATGGATTTATAAACTGAGTTTTTTGAGCCGCATCTTAAAATCTGAGGATGATTTAGTTGGAAGAGCCTTTGGTGGTTGTCTGCTCCAGCCTCCTGCTCAAAGCAGGGCTGACGTCAGTGTTAGACTGTGTGTGATAGAAAGTGAGTGAGGCTGATCGTGGAATAGCATATGGCAAGGTTTTTATGTAAAAACATTTCATAGCTTAATAAATCAGAGGCCCCATTCAACCACCATTAAAACCAGTGGAAGCTTTTATGATAGGCTTAGTTAATGCTGAATCATCTGCATATGTGGTTTTCTGATACTAAGTTTTAAGAGTTCTAAGGCCGGGATCAGGCTAACATCATGAGTCAGTTTACAAAGATACGGTTCTTAGATCAAAACAAGTGAATTTTTTTAGCAAATTTTGCAAAAATTGATAAGCTATTAAAAAGTATTGTAGTTTATATGTAGTATGCAATCTGATACACATTCTGATTCTCTCTGTTAGAACATTTTATTGAACACTCACTGTTGAATGTTTGTTCTGTGAAGTATAGGATGTTTTAGAACTGCATGAGCAGGAAACCTTGAGGAACAGGGGGAGAGGGGAGGGAGAGAATTTCCAAAGCCCAAAGAAGCTGCTTATTTCAATGATGTTTTAAAAATGAACCCCTGAACCCTCACAGCAACCTAGATCTGTTAATTCAGTGACTGTTTTCAGTGAAGGTAGTCTGAAGCTGTGTTTTTCCACTTTGAAAATATGTATGGGCTATATAATGTGTGTGACGAGTGGGTGAGAGGTGCTGCAGTGGGGTTTTGGTTGCATTCAGTCTGGCTGCTGGCCTTGCTGGGGAGCAGGTAGACAGACTTGGCATCCTCATCCGTAACGCCTTGTGGTAGGGCACAGACGAAATATTTATCTACCAGCAGGTTTTCCATGTATGAGGTAGACAGATGTGGAAGTGATTTTTTTTATCTGGAAAGTGAGCGCTGGCAGGATTTTGGGATAGGATTTGGAATGAGAAGCATTTGTGCTCCAGCCAGTGGGCAGGGCCAAGGGTGTGGTTCCCTGACTCTGCTTGGAGCGTAATCTCTGGTGCCTTTGGCTGGGAGTCTGGTAGTAAAGGTGGAGATCACGCTGTGTTCTGGTGGGGAAACTGGGAAAAGCGTTTACATTTGGCTGTGTGCAGGTGAAGCAAGAAGTGGATAGCTCTCCAGCCTACCTCTAACCACCAAGTTCACAACAGTAGGTAAGAAAGAAGGAGAACATCTGGAGTTGTGTTACTTAATGTTCTAAATTTTTCTTGGGTTTGGTTATGAGGTGGGTAGGTCTTGTTAGTCTCTTGTGTCATTCTATCCCTGAAGGGCTACTTGTGTTTGTCATTCTTGACCACGGTGCAACATGTTGCAAGCTGCCGTGCTCCATAAAAGCTTTAAGTGGATCTGTGCAGTGAGCAGAGGAGTGCCAATTTGAAAGGGCTGTTTAAGGTAGTCATGGACAATTTTTGATCAGAAACTGCCGAGAGATTGAAGTACTTTTGCAGGGGTTGGAAAATTCACCGCCTTTATCAGGAATAAGGTTTGGTAAGCCTTAGAGACTCTTATGACTTGTCTGGCATCTTGTATAATGTGACTAATAGATTTTTTTTTTTTAATTAATTTTCTGTTTAAACTAGAACATACTTCTTAGCAAATCATTTCACATTGACCTAAAACCAACTAACTTTGTTGATTATCTCTGAATGTCTTGCTTCAGTCCCTTCACTGAATAAACTTGGGTCTTCAGATGTTTTTACTTGCGTGATCATTTACAGACTAAGATACGTAATTTTTTCTCAAAGCTCAATAAGTAGAGCTTTAGTATGTTGTTGGTGTTTTTTCTCCTCACTGCAGGGCATGTCTGTCAGGTTCTATGAATTTTTGAACACCTGATTTATCAGCTCTTTTGCCTCTTACAACAGAAAGGACACCGTATCCCTTCAGTGGTAAAATTTGGTGTATATTTACTCTACATTTTCTTTTTCCTGGGTTAAGTGGTTTTTGTTAGCTCTTTTAGTCAATGTTGTTTCATATATTCCTTTTCATATATTCCTTGATTAATGTCATAAATCTCAGCATGGTTTCAGGACTGTGTTTCTCTGGAATAGTCTTGCATTTCTTGTGTATCATCTGTGTTTTCTGCTTGTGAGTCTCTTGACTTTGCCTTATTCAGTGCAACCTGCTATACTGGCCTGAGTCATTGAATAATTCACGATGGTACTATTGATGATGTGTCATTTCCATTATTTACCATATCCGCGTTTGTCATCCTTAGGTTTTGGAAGTTTTGTGGGCCAGTGTTACAGACTCTGTAAAAGATAACTTCTTACCTTTTACTTGGTTTTGAGAATTCTCTGAGATGGATTGTCGTAAATTCTTTAGATGAGAAGAATAATTAGGTTGTGATGATTTGAGACTTTTTGTGTGGTTCTGAATGATTTTGTCCTTTTTAACGTTCTAGTGAATTGAAAGGTCCTGCTGAAGTTACAATTTATCTACTTGCTCAAGCAATGACATTTCTACTCTTACAGAACTATATTTTGATTGAATGTCTTCCATAAATCTGTTGCCTGGCCTTAATTATGTCAGTGTCCTTTAATCAGTGTTGTCTGCTTTAGCCAGTGATTAATATCACACAGGTAGTGTAGCCACCTGAGTCATCCTGTTTACTATTGTACTTCAAAGGCGGCTTGCATACAGTTGTGGATCATCTTTAATATTTCAAGAATTAGAGAAAATCAGCATTAATTATTCAGTCAACCTGTTAATTTTTTTAAAAACACAGTTACTGGGACTGACATTAGCTAGCTCTGGTAGCTGCCTGTGGAATGTTTCCTTGCTGGTGGAAGGTGAAGTTTTGTCATCTTGATGTAATGTTACTGTTGAATGGTGGAGCACTGCTGTTAAATTCCTTCTCCGTGTTTATTTAAGGAGAACCCATTTCCTTGCACTTAAGTCTGCTCTTGTTGGATTGCTGTTGTGTTATTTGGTTCTCAAATTTTCATCCAATTTCTAGGTTTAAAAGACTGTTTCAGACCTACAGTAGCAACAGAATTACCTTGAAAGGAAAGGATACTTTTCTTCCTAAACATCTCTGATCAAAGAGTAGACCATTTCAAAATAAAATACTTGTGTATAGGAAGGATCAGTGGTATATCTTTTTTAGGTTTCCAGAGTTAATAAAAATCCTAAGCACGCAGCAACCCCAAAGGTATATGGTGGGGTTTTTTGTTGGTTGTTTTGTTTTGGTTTGTTTGTTTGGTGGTTTTTTGGGGGTGGGGTGGGGTTTTTTGGAGAAAAGATTAGATGGGCAGACCTGAATGCAGCCATTGCCTAGACTTAACTTGGAACACTAAGAATCTCTGTCTTGGTAGTCTCTACCCAGAGCAGCAGAACGTCTTGATGAGACAGATTGCCATGGGCTGCAAGCTGAGAGAATTCTGTAATGGGAATGTAGGAATTTAACATTGCCTGAAGATCTTAATGCCAATGCCCATCAGTAACAAATGAACCTTAAATGGCAGTTATGTGAGGTTGAGCAAAGTCTGGAAAACATGGTCGTTTTGATCTTTCAAATCTCTGAAAACAGCTTTTTGTCTAGATATTTATTAGCTAGCTGTATGTTTTAAATAAAGTACCAGAGCTTATGGGCAAAACGTGCCACAGTAATTGCAGACCTTCAACTGAAACATTTTACGCATTCTGATGCATAAATCTAGCCAGTAGAATCAAGTTCTGGCTTGTATCTGTAGCAGATGTTTGAGAGCTTTAATACATTTGTAATTTACTAAATAGTGAGCTTGAAAACGAATTTAAGAAACTGCAAGCTGGGTAAAATAACCATTGTTCATAAAGTGAACCAGTGAAATGAGTGTTGCTGATGGCAGCTTCTGCATGTATAAAATTACCTGTTAATTGTGAGTGAAAGCCACTTAAAGGCTTCATGTTATTGGATTACAATTTGTATCTGTTCAGGCAAAAAGTACTAAGCAGCTGAAAAAACAGGGTTTTTTCCCCCCCTTGCCAGCCTACAGGTTGTTAGTGGTGTTGATGAGATTTCTTCTCTTTTCATTCTTGCCTGCTGGTGGCAGGTTGGCGGCTGTGGTAATACCTCTGGAAAATGGGGTCCCAGTTCCAGTTTATGAACCAATTCCATTTTTCCCAAAATAAACAGGAAAAACCCAGCTGTTTGTAGGGTTGCACTGGCACCTTGATCAAGTATTGACCTTATTTGAAGAAAACTTTGGGGAAGATGTTCCTGTTTGGAGGAGTGGTGGGAGGCACCAGGTAGCCTTCTTGGCCAAGCAGTAGTGTTAACTGGCCATTATCAAAATATTGCCTCAGTTTCTTGCTTCATCTTGAGGCTGCCCCTGTGTGCTCTCTGCCCGTATAAACTCTGTGGCTGTGGAGATTCCTCGATCATAAGCCGTTGATTTGGAGAAAACCTCGACTTACAAAACTAGCTGTTCAGAAAGGGGCTTTTCCCTCATCAAATTCTATCAAGGAGGAAATGTTAGGTATATATTATTTTTGTAATTTGCCATCCTTGATTAATAAGGAAGCAGCATTTTAATAAAGACCAAAATCAACATTTCAGTTATTAATATTGAATTTTAGACCCAAGAAAGTGATCTAGATAATAAAGATGTGGTAAGTTCATGCCTTTTGCTTAGCCAAAATGGTTAAATTTGTGACCGGATCATTCATTCCCGTCTCCTAATTCCTCATGCTTTCTCTTGCTCCACCCTGACTTTTGCCTCCTGTGATGCGAGTGCTGCCTAGTCCACTCTAACTTGCCTTTCCAGTTAGTACAGCTTCTCCTGCACATGAGCCAGGTGTGGTGTGCAGTCACTGTCAGAGGTTCTTTTCAGGTCGGCTTCCGTGCTCTCCCCTTTTGGCTGCCGCTTTGAGAACCAGTGGAAGCAGCACAGGGTTTCCACTCCCTCTGTTTCATCTGCTCTGACGTGACTTAGTGTTTTCCTCTGGTACACTTGCGGTCTTAGCTTTTCTGAGCCTTTTCCCTGTTCTCTGCCCTTCTCCCAAGTTATTGCCCACTTCCAGGGTGCCTCTTGTCCAACATTTTTCCCTCAGCCTTGCCTGTAATTTCTTTTTCATGTTCATTTTATTTCTGGATAATGTCTGTTCAGTTCACCTGTCACACCTATTCAGATAATCTGCACATCTGTTTTATTCTGTTTTGGGGGGGATGTATTCAGTACACTTTCATTCACTTACAGTTGTCTTGTTTTCAGTTCAAAATTCATACAGTCAGAACTTCTAGGGTTGGAGTAACTTACCTGAATGCAATACAGAAGAGTTCGCAAAACAAAGTGCGGTGGCCAAAATGAGGGATAGGGAAAGCCATTTAGCAGCTTACTGGGATAAGACTAGCATTCTTGTAGATACTAAACTGCTAAGGAGTCTAGTAGAGAAACATGACATAGCATCCTCAATTTTTTGGGAAGGTAATGTGGAGGCTGAAGAATGGGACCTAGTGGGTCCAGAACCAGTGAGCAGCTTGATCCTAACTGGTTTTTAGTGCTTTGTCCTTGCATCTGATGCTTTTCAGCTGTGTTTCCATTGCAGTTTAACCCTCAGTGCCAGCCTTTTGTATTACTGATACTAGACCAGCTTTGATGTTAGGAGTTAAAGATCCCAGGTTCGCTGGTGATGCACATGGGTTGATCTGAAAACTCTCCACCCCACCCCCAGCAGAAGGATTATAGGCATTGCAGGAAGTGGAGGGACAGGTGTCCAAGTAAGGCTACTAGGAATTGTGTTAGAGGCTTGTCTCTTCCCAAGTGTGCATGATGGTTTACTTGAATTACCCCATAATATTTTCATATGTGGCTGTTGCATGTTGTCTTTGGGTAACTTGCCTTTTATTTTGATTTTCAGGATGGTGAATGGATATACCTTAGGTGTTCTAATGAGCTGTCAGTTGCTTCAAAAAGGCAACTCAGATCAGACCAAAATCATCTCAGACTAGGCCTGTGAGAATATCTGAGTATTTTTGTATTAACTTTTGGTGCAGATAGTAGAGATAATTCTATTTCATTGTCTAGAATTACTGTGAAAATAAAAACATTAAGATTTGTAGACAAATTACTTTGTGTATGGGACAAAGAGGATATGGCATGTTGTTAAAATATGTAAGCCGAAAGTTAGTTGGTGGGTTTAGGCTGCGGGGAGTTT
This sequence comes from Falcunculus frontatus, assembly GCA_013398115.1. Taxonomy (NCBI): domain Eukaryota; kingdom Metazoa; phylum Chordata; class Aves; order Passeriformes; genus Falcunculus; species Falcunculus frontatus. The sequence goes on along the minus strand of VZRV01002245.1, from coordinate 320,558 downwards.
TATAAGCATTTGTAATCTTATGCCCAAAATATTTGGGTAAAATCTGCTCAAGCAGTTTTAGCATATTTGGTTTTAGTATGTTTTGTCATTTTCTAGCTTTGAGGGTCTTGATTTATTTTCTTTAATATCATTACTTCTGTGGCATGTATATAAGAAAAAAAATGTTTCCTTTGTTTGGTTTTGTCTTGTGTTCTTCAGGAACTAATGCCCTTTCCACCTCTATCTCCCCAGATTTTGGTTTTTTTTCATCACCTTTTCATGCAAAGTATAGACAAACTCATGAAGTTCCTTACTTAATCCCTGGATCTGTTAAGGGATATGGTTCTGGTACAGCAAAGTTCCCTCCCTGCTGTCACGGGTTTTTGAAGTCTAATCAACCAGTGTCTGCAGATGATGCTTCAAATCTTTTTTTTTTCCTTGGGCTTTATCTACAGTGTGTTTGGTTTTTAAAAAACCAAACTATCTTTCTTTGCAGATTTGGATTTGGCTGCTGCTGGAAGGAAAGAAGATCTGTATTTATTGTGTAAAAAGACACTTCTTCCGAACTGCCTGGGCTGGACTTGGTTCTGTTAGGGAAAAGTTCATAGCATTACCTTAGTCTTGTTCTTTCCCTCCTGTATGGCTTCATCTGCTTTTGTTCACACACTCTGGATATGTAGGAACTTGACTTGAGCTTTGCTTGTGTCTGCAGGACCTACCTTGGCTAATAGCAATGAAAGTAGCTGAAGTCTTAAGTTATGCATGTTTTTGCTTAATAAAACCAAGAATGAAAGAAATACTGTCATTTGCCTGCAGAATTTTGGAGGATGTTGTAGCACTGGATGTACTCGATCTTTGGAAGGCTTATTTTTCAAGAATGAGCAGTGGAAAATTCTTGAATACTCTGCCACTCAGCTGGCAAATCTGTCTTGCTGTAAATCTAGTGGGGTTTTTATCCTCTTGTAATTGTCAGGAAGTGGCAATTCTGTTAATTAAGCATTACTGTTCTTAGAGAAGAGGATTATGCATCAAGTTTTCTGTGTTTGTACAAATTGTTTCCTCAGACATCCTGATCCAGTGTCCTGTTTGAGCTGTTAAAAGAGGGATTTAGGGAAGAAAGCTTGATGCAGTTGTTCCTGTATTAGTAAATCAATCTGTGTTGGAGAGCTGAAATGGATTCCTTAAAAAAAAAAATTCCATGTAGTCAATTTTTTCACTTCTTTGCATGACCAGGTGTGCTTTTGTATTTTTAGTTAATCAGTGAAGGGTTGTATCCATCCAGCTGTTTTCATAACAAATATTTTTATTTTTCAGGTTCACGCTTTTAAAAAAGAGGAATAGAACAGGAAAAAATGGCAGCAGAAACTCAGACGCTTAACTTCGGGCCTGAATGGTAAATCTTATCTGTTTTGTCAGACTCCAGAACTTGTCTAAAAGGAATCTTTTTGCCTTTGGAGCAGAACTGATTATGGGTCTGAACGGGATATAATATCTTTGTTGTTTTGTCCTGCTTCACTTCAGTCCCTGTCCTGTGATCAAAAGCAATATTATAAAATTAGTCTTCACTTTGTGAATTGGCATTGTGTATGAATTGAGTTGGGTTTTTTGTTATTTTAATGCATAATATTTATCTTGCTGCCAAGCATTTGAGGGAGGAATAATGTTTATGATCCCAGAGGTATGCACAGAATAATTGAAGATGTGCTTATTCAGTCTATCTTTGTGATGCATGTTAATAAGGAAGTTTTAAATTCTCCTCACAAAAATCTATAGCTAAGCAAGCTTTTTCTTTTCCCACTTTTAAAAAACCCAAGCCCTGTATGGAATATGGTAAAAGTAAGTTTCATGTCAGTGTCCTGCATGTTTGTATTGAAAAGTGTCAGGAAAAGAGAGCTATTGTGTTCAAGGGAATCCAAGCTGTCATGTAATTTAGTCAACCGTTAGTTTTGCAGCTTGTCTGACATGCATTGTCCTGGCTTTTCCTAAAGAGCAATTTCACAGGTGTGATTATCCAGTATTTGTTCCAATTTCTTGTTAAAGTATTGGTGATTTCAATTACAAACAAGAATTCTGGGTGATGTGGTTTCTGAAGAGTGATTGATTCCCAAGTGTGTGAACAGGAATGTGGAGTGGTTATAGGAAATACAGTTGCTGCATAGCATGTGGTAGGACTGTTACTGGAATAACACATTCACTTTTGCTGATACATTTCTATACACAATGTACAGAAATTGGAGAGGATTCAGTGAAGAAGTAAGACATGATTTGCAGCCTGTGAAACAATGAGAGCTCAGGCTGTTTTGTTAGAATGAAAGAAGGTTAAAGAATGAATTTATCACTATCTATAAATATACTCACCAGGCAGATATCTTGTGCTGGAGTGCTCTTCAGTGTAAGAGACAGACATGGTTAGATTCTTGATGGATGGAAGCCAAAGTGATATTAGAAAAAGAGAAGGGGGAGGACAATTCTAAAAAAAGCACGTATTTTAACAGTAACTTCATTGCTATGTCATAGTGAGGGGACTGTCATAGTGAGTCTCCAGTTAGTTTAAAAACCAGATTAGATTATATATGGAACCATATATTATACTTCAGTGAATTAGTAGACTTTTACAGGAATAATGGAACATAAGTTTTATAATTTTTCTTTTGGGTTGCTTTATAGTCATGTCTGTCACATAAGCTGCTGTTTCACTTAACAGTGAAACTCTGGGTCACGTTTGATCTGGATTGGTGTTGAACATTGCACTGAGCCATCTAATCCTTTAAATAATTCTTCCGCAGGCATGATTTGTTTGGAAGTGGTATGTAGAGGAACTGCCACGGGGTGGCACCAAACTAAAAAAATACGATCAACATTTGACTTGCAAATGATTTTTTCCTTTCTGTTTAAAGAACAATAAAACAAATCGAAGCATGCTTCAATAATTAGGTGAAAGGTAGCCTCTGAATCACTATTTTAGTTTAGAGCCCCTTATCTTCCAAGGATTTTTTGATTGCTGAGAAGTGCTTTTATTGTTTTACTTATCTGAGTTGCCCAGCAAAGAGAATGTAAGAAAATGGGCAGGGTTTTGTTTCTTGACACACATATCCTTTTGTAAAACATTCCTCAAACTCAAAAATACCGAATATTTGAGTAGCCAAGGAAGTGGCTGTGTAGAACGAGACTAATTCACCTGCAGAGTGGGAATAATGTACAACGGTAAGATGGTACCTTCAAGAAGTTACGTAACTTACCTGTGTGGGATGGGAACAAATGTAATAGCAGATTTATCTGTTACCATAAATTAGATTGTCGCTTGCAATATCTCTGAAGTAGAGTGTCACTATATTTTGTACATCTCTTTTTAAAATTTTTTTTTCTTTTGTTGATAGCCTAAGTTAAATGGTATATACGCTCTAAAAAAAAAGCCATTTATTTTAACTTGTGGAAGAGAGATTTGTGCTAAGGAAGGATTCCAGAGACATAAGAAGAAACTTTGTTATAAAATTTACTGTGCTGTACTGTTAAACTTCATGAGACATCTGAATAAACTCCTTCCTTAGCTTAATATTTGCTGCATTCTCCTAGCATGGTAAGAATTTTTCTTGTCAAAAAGAAGCTGTTGTCATTAAGATGTCCCACTGATTTGCGTGCAGCCTGTGTAAATAGCTTAGGCAAGGCTTTAGGGGGATGATATAGCTGGCTTGCTATATAGTCAACATAAGAGTTTTCCTGGGGCAAGTTGAATTCCTTGATGTGCTCATGGGATTTTTTTTTTTCTTGCTTTCCTGGCTATGGGTAAAACAAGGGAGGCTCTTCCAGTTGAAGCACTGAGATTTAGAGTTTCGAAGACTGTTAATGTCTTTACTTTCAGTATTGTATTTATTTTGTTTGTGTCAAATGTGTAAATGTGCAATGGGATGGTAGCACAGGTGAAGATATTCTCAATTCAGTTTTCATTGCTTTTCTGCTTTCTTTTTAGGCTGCGAGCTTTGTCTAGTGGCGGGAGTGTGACATCCCCTCCTCTGTCTCCGGCTTTGCCGAAGTACAAACTAGCAGACTATCGCTATGGGAGAGAAGAAATGTTGGCACTTTTTCTAAAGGATAATAAGGTGAGCAGGAAGAGGAAGATGGCCTGATGTGTGTATTCCTAATGACAGTCTTGTTATTAGGAATAGTTGTTTGTATTTTGTGATTATGGACAAATGAATCACGTATCCCTTGCAATCCCAGACTGAAGAGGGCTGACTGTGGAGGATTTTTGTGTGCACTTGTTTGATTGCACTTTTACCACATTCAGTATGTTTTTGGGGTTTTTGTTTGTTTGTATTTTTGTTTGTGTGTTTTTTGTTTCTTTGGTTTTCTTCCATTTTAGGGGTAACTTCCTGTACCCCAGAGAACAAAAAAAACCTGATTGCCATATTCAGTCCTACTGCCACAGATGACTGCGGGTTAAAGTCTCCTTGCAGCTGTGCAGATTTGCTTGCCTCAGTAAGATTTTATTGATTGTAGTGCATAAGGGTTATTTGATTCAGCTACAAAGTCAGGCAGTAAATCATGTGAGCAGATCATCTGAAAAAAGCGAGAGGTCTCTATTTATCCCATTTTAATTCACTTTAGCAGGTAACTAGCCCAATGAGAGCAGTCCTCAGGTAGCCCACTTCCTGGGAATCAGGACACAGAAACAGTGACATGTAATACATAAGAACGGTGTAGAAAGTCAAGAACTTCCTTCTGGTTTCACTTCACACAAAGGTTCTCATTGATGTAATAGATGATATAAAATTTCAGAGATCTTTCAGGCAAATGATTAATGCATTTTGCAGTTGTAAACATTGGGTTTTTCTCTAGATGGTGACAGTGGTTGGTTTATTGTTGCAGCAGACTTGGAAGTCTGAATCATTCTGAGAGCCTTACCCTTCAGGGAGGGAGGGACTGCAATAAATGATGTCAAGATTGTGTCTTGAGCTTGGAATGGAGAGGTGCACACACAGCTTCATGTTCCTATCCTGTCTTGGCTGTGTTGACATTCTCGTACAATGCTGGGAGCCCTGCATTGCTTAAATGTGGATTTAAGGGCATTGAATGTCTAAGATTTTTCTAAGTCTGTTAAGTGTGGTATAGCTTAAAGCCATGCTTTAACATGCAGAATTGTCCTGTTCTACTTCAGGAAACTGCAATTTAAATCTTGATGTTATGCTTGAATAGGTCAGCCAGTCAGAGGTCATTGTTTTTTGCAGTTTGTGTTTGCTATGTCAGATGATGCTGAGACCTCTGCTGTTGGGGCTGATTCAGAACAACCCTTGAATATCCTATGTTACAGGAAGTTCTCTGATTGTTATGAATGGTCCGAAAGAATATTTTCTTCCTATGTGTTTGCCAGAAGGGCATTATGGTTAGAGTATGTCTTTCTTTTGATATCCACATGTTTCCAGGGTGTTGAGTGATTCTAGTTATGAGGACTGAGAGGATTCTTGAGAGTGGTTCTAGTCAGCTAGTAGATGTCAGCAATGTTTTTAAGCTGTTGCATCTCTGGGTAAAGGAGAGACTGACTGAAAGCAGGAAGACTTCTGCTAGCATATATCTAAATGAAAAAATGTCTTTAGTGTTATGGACCAAATATTTTTGAAGCAGTTGTCCATTGGCATAATTAGAGCTCACTTGGCTGCATGTAATTGGAGCTTCTTGTCCACATTCTCAAGGTCACGTCTATTGGTGGAGCTTCTGATTCAAAATTAGTGTTAAAATTTATTTTGATTTAAATCATTAGTGTTCTCAAACTAATCTATACATATAGTTTTGTTGTACTTGGCTTTTATTGTGCGGTTTTTCTTGGTTGGTTGGTTTCAGTTTGGTTTGGGTTTTTTTTTCCCTCTCCTGGTTAGTTGTAAATTGGAGTTGCTTACTTTAAATCAAATACAACCTCCGTGCTGTACTTGGTAGTTGGGTTAATTAAAAATCTGGCTATAGAAATGCGTTGAAGTTAAAAGCAATGGTTTTTAATTTACCAGATGAAATGTCACTTGATTGGGATTTAAGCTGCAGTGGTGTGTAAGTTTGAGTTCTGATGTCTGTGGCCTTGTGGGTGGGTGATGCTTTGGATGCCTTGTTTACAAGATTTTTTTTTTTTTTCTGAGGGTTGTAAATTTCCAGTGGAGTTATACTCATCCCCAGTAAAAGTTACTGGAAGTACTGGGTGGATGGAGACAGAGTTGACAGAATAAATATTTTTTGTGAATCAATGTGTGTGGCATCATCCCTGAAGGGGAAATACTTGGGTGTAGTAGAATGCTCTTTTTCTTTCATACAGATACCTTCAGACCTTCTGGATAAGGAATTTCTGCCTATTTTACAAGAAGAGCCCCTGCCACCACTGGCACTTGTACCTTTTACAGAAGAAGAACAGGTTTGTATCTTTTCTTTTTTTTTTTTTTCAATCTTTGGATTGTTATTAATGTAAAGACAAAATAAAGAGTATGCTTCCATTAAGAAAAACAATAAAATTTGAGATTAGTAGGTTTCAGAGTGTACTAGTTTGAAAGCAAACCAGCAGGAGATTCCAAGTCAGATCTACAATTTAATAGGAAAATCAAAGGCAATAGCACAGAAACACTGACTTAAACTGACAGAGTGAGAATACGACCTGACACCCTGTTGGTCAGGGTGGTGGTAGCAGTCCGATTAAATGGTGGCTGCAGTCCTCTTGGTGTGATAGATGGGATTCTCTTGAAGCAGTGATGCTGTAGAAGAGTCTGGGCCTTCTCTGGAGGTCCAGTAGTGCATACTGAGCTGGTGTCCTCTGGGAATCCAGTGGTAGTACTCTCCTGGTGTTCCAAGCCTCAGATTATATCCAGGTAGGAATGCTTGGTTCCTCCCCCTGGGCTGAGCATCTCACAATAGGATGATGTAATTCCATGATTCATGCTGGGAGACCTTGATGGCCCATTAGCAGAGATAGGCCCCGAGGGAGTTGTCAGGGCTTAGTCATGGAGAAGATAACGAATGCTGCCCCACCTATTTTAACAGCTTATGAGGTTGTTAATAAAATACATGCTTTTGGTTACATCTTTTCATTGTAACCCAGGACACAGAGAAAGAAATTATGAAAGCATACTGTGTCAGCATAAAGTTTAAATTCTATCCATGCTCAATTGTCTTAAAAGTGAAAAAATGTTTTTTTCATACAGTGTTCTATTGAAGGCAGACAGGTTGTTAAATCCAGGATCATCATCTGGGAAGTATTACCTATTTTTTAAGTATGCACCATTTTCAGATCAGTGACATTTTCTGCAGTTTTTTGCCACCTTCTCCTTGGTACACAGAGAGTCACAGAAGTGGCTAAGTTCTGTAGCCTCAGTTTTGTGTTCTTCAGAGAAGTGCTGAAGTTTTTTGCCTGTTAACATTTATTAAGAAGATGCAGTACTGTTAACTGCTTTGTATATAAGCTGTTGCTTGTTTATCTCCTCCTTTGGTGTCTACAGGTATATAACCATATAGAGGTGGACAAGATAAGGCTGAGAACAGGTAGTCCATAAGGATTCCATTTCAAGGATGACTGATCTGGGTCGTTTGAAAGCTCTTGCTTTAAATTTGATTCCTAATGGAGAAAACTGCCCACCTTCTCTGGATAAATGCCTCTGACTTTTGACTCTGAACTGATTTGCTCTTTCTGGCTGCCAGAACTTTAGATTTTGCAGTTGCTCTCCAATTTGTCATGTTTCTTAGCACTTTTCTTATTTCATAATACTGTGGTTTGGGGTTTTTTTTGTTGGTTTTTTTTCTAATAGGGAGCTGGGTATTTTTACTGGCTTGAGTAATTAGATTTTTTCAGGGGTGGGTAGTGTTACTATTAGTTTCTTAAGACATCAGAGCATCTTCTTTCCTTTGCCGGCCCCAGGCTGTTGTGTTCTTGAATTTTTCATTTTGTGCCTGGGTGTTTTGGCATATCCTCTTCACCTCTTCTGGGCTGCCTTCCTCTTCAGAGTTGGTCCATATTTCTTGTATCTCTGTAGGATACTGTCGTTTCACACAAGATGCTAATGGTTTAGTTTTTAATCAGCATTTATATTTGAGTTCACATGGATACACTGTAAGCACTTCATTTCATAGTTAGTCTTAAAAGGCAACTGAGATTGAGACTATGCTTTTATGGGAAGTCTTATCTTTGCTCCTGTTCTTGAGTAGGAAGAGAAGGGATTCAGGCAGCAAGTCCCAGAAATGGTGAGCCAGACATACAGTAGCACACCTAAACGTTGAACCTTTGTGTAAATACCTTTGGACATATTGTTTTGCTGATGCATAGTGGAGTCCTTCAGGGAGGACTACAGGCCTTTTACAGTTTGAGGGGATGCTGACTTTTGGTGATTGTCAAGATACTCTGCCGGGAATAACACGAGTTGAAGGCTGTGGTATTGAAAGTGTGCTGAGTACTGATGGGGTGGTAAGTGCTGCTGAGCTTCATGGATAGATGTGGTCCTCTGCTGCAGTGCCCAGTGTTTCACCAGTCTTGAAAACTCCTGAGGAATTGGTGTGTACCATGTCACTGCTTTTTCCTGCTCCTTTTCACCTGTGATCATACAGGATCCTTTTAGCAGCTTAACAATTCTCTAAAATTTCCACAAAGTCATAATCTGAAAGAAGAGGTCCATATTCCCCTTTTAAGAAAGCTTTTCCTTTAATGCTTTCTGGGGACCCAGAGGATGGGAACAATCTGGTTTTTCATGTCCTTTTTTTCCCGTCTTCATGACTGAATCAAGGTACCAAGGGAATGGCATTTCTTAAATTAGAAATTCAGGTGTTTGTTCCCCATGACATAACATTGTTTATCATTAAGAATCATGGTCAGAAGTGATCTTGAGGTGAATATTAGTGAATTTGCTGCTAGCTGTGGTGCAGGAAAGTTCTTACAATTAAGACTGACAAAAGAGAGTTTAAAAGACCTTTTTACCCCCTCCATGAATACTTAGGATCGAATTACTGTCTCAGAACCTGAGGGGCAGGGATTTGGGAGTCCTTAGAGGAGAGGCTGATCAGAACACTGGTACTTTGGCATAGTGTTCAGTTGCAGCTGAGCCTGTCAGGATTACTTTGGGCTTAGATTCAGAGCAATTCCTGCTGTGTTATGCACCTGATGGCACTGCAGTTGTATGTGTACTATGTTTGGGAAGAACTTGTCTCAAGCTGATTTAAAGATGTATTATCTAGTGATGGATGACAAATCATGTCAGCTGTATGAATTTAAACTTAAATGTGTTTAGTCTTGTAGAATTTATTTAGATGCCTAGGGGTACAGTGTTCCCTGTAACAACACATGGACATGCTTTGGATGGAATTGCTGGTTCTTTTTATGTAGAATATTACTTTCCTGATGATAAAGTTGCTGAGTTAACCTAGATTCAAATGATTCACCTAGTATGGTGTAATGTAATATAATATAATATATTTATAGTCATAGATTTGTGTAAGATGTGTTTCCAGGGCAGTGTCTGTTGAGGCAAAAGTTTCTGCAGACGGCTTTAACAGGGCTTTCCACCACAGAGCACTGGCAATGTGCAGCAAATGTTCCTTTGCCTTTCCCGCTGCTCCCCCTTTTCCTATTTGCATTAGGAAAGAATTTGATTGTCTTAATCTTACCTGCTTGAATAGTAAGGGAGGCTCAAACTCTTGCTCAATATAATGGAGATCCTTTTGTGTCCTCCTTGGTTATGTTCCTGACACGTGTTTCCTAAGACATCTTCATTTGCTGCTAAAGCTGTTTTGCGGCAGCTTTGTTCTTTGGTGTACTTTGTCAGCATTGGTCATTGAAGGAATACACTGATCAACAGTAGGGCAATTTTTGCTTTTTTGGCTTTGCTTTTTTATTGCTTACTGTGATCTTACCGTGTGGGTTGTTACCACTATGCCTTGACTGCAGCAGGCTCTACAGAGGGGAGGGAGAAGTTGCTCAGAGTTCAGGCAGATAAGCAAATTAAAAATGAATTGGAAAAGAAAGTAAGATTATTATTTTGTTCTTACTGGAAGAATAAGACAGTAAAAAAAGGAGGAATTTCCTATGCAAGACAATGTTTCTGATAAATAGCTTAAATATGTTTTTGTAGTGAAATATTTCAGCGCTTCAAAAAAAGCAGAAGTATCAACACCAGAAAGGGTGGTGGTTTGCTCAGAGGCAGGTGGAGGTGGTTCCTTTTGACTTGCTGTTGAAAAGGTTGCTTTAAACTTTAGGAGCTAGCTCAGGAAACAGACAGATTTACTAGAGGCTGACCTTACTGTTTTGCCATGCATGACTGCACTTTTTCTTTCCCCTCAAGTCTAATTAGTTACCAATTCTCTCTTGAAGGAATATCTACTTTTGTAGGGAGCACATATAAAGCAGTTTCTGAAATGTTTCTGTAATGTATTAAAACTCCTTCAAATGCCTGTTGGTTTTGATGTTAGTGATTTAGATTTTAAAAGGTATGTAATTGCTTGTCTCATTGTTCTCTGAAGACCTTCAAAGTCATAGTAATTCTGATGAGTTGATGTAAGCACCTTGCTGGCTATAAGTTCCTTTCAAGAAGCCTGATATAACAGCTGTTTGGAGTCCTTTGCATTATAATTATTCAAACTTTGCATTCAGAAAGTGTGTGTCAGTTCAGGTTTCCTTGTTAATGTTTCTGAACATGCTTCTGAATTCTTTGGCCCAGTTTTCCAAGTATTAGTGCTCAGAGAATAGGGCCGGAGTTGGTTTTATTTATCCATTCTTTATTGAAATAGCTTTTTCTTTAGCAATTGTTTCATATTAAGCTGAAGTTGAATTTTACTGGTTTTTTCATTTTTATTGTCAATTGACAATTTTATTGTCTTATGAAAATGAATATCACTTAAATTTCAGAAGTCTTAAGTACACTTAGTTTTTCCTAAATTATGTTACTCTTGTGATATATTTAGAGAATAAAAAGGCTTATTTCTGCAAAGGAGATTGGTAAATACAATTTTATTCAAGTTCTCTTGATCTTTACATGTTCCTGATTTGCTTGAGAAGTAAGTTTGGAATTGGTATTAGTTACTGGTGTCAGGTATAGGCAGGTGCCAGTCTCTTTTTGCAATAGAATGTGTGTTTAACACTGCTGATATTCTGAAGGCTTCTGTGCTGGCATCACCTGGTAAAGGTGTTCAAATGCTTACTTCAGAGCACAGAAATCTCAGCTGAGTAACTTGGAAATGCCAATATTGACCAAGATCCTTTTAGAAACTGCTTCAGCTGCTCATGTGTACATGGAATCCTCTTCCTTTCTAGTGTTAATTGTAGAGAATTTGTAATGATCACAAGGAAAACAAAGCCAAATTTAAGATAATGGTAAATGTTTCTGTTTTTTCTTTTTGTTTTGTTCGGTTTTTATTGGGTTGTTTTGTGTATTTGTTTGTGGTTTCTTTGTGAAGGTTTTTCCAGTCAAATCTGACTGTGACTCTTTCTTTTTGGCAGAGAAATTTCTCGATGTCTGTAAACAGTGCTGCTGTCCTGCGGTTGACGGGTCGCGGAGGAGGAACGGTGGTAGGGGCTCCTCGAGGTCGAAGTTCCTCTAGAGGTCGAGGTGAGCTGCCAGTGGGATGTGCTCCAATGTATCCAGGTGATCCAGGTTAAAGCTGCTCAGAGATATTAAGTGGAGCATGGGTAGAGCCATGTGTTCTCATGCCCAATTTCTTTTTGCTTAAGGCTTCGAAACCTTTCCAACAAGGTGGTGCTGGAGAATGAATATTGTGTTTAGTGATGATTCTGCACACCTTAGTGCACAACTGGTATCTCTCTTATATGCCTTTGCCAGGTTGGTGTGTGGGAAAGCAAAAGGGAGAGGTGGTTTTGAGGTGGAATATGAAATTCTTTGGTTCAGAATTGTTAGAAATAACTTTATTAAAAGCATAAAACCAATTTATAGGGAGAGGGCAGAAAAGTCTACAAACATATTTAACACATCAAGGTGTTGTAGTGGATTGTGTTCAGTGGTCTGAAAAGCCATCTTCATTTGTTAACATCCTGAACGTAAACAGGAGAAGGTTAATGGAAAGATGCAATTGAATTTGGGAGACATTTTAGTTTTTCCAGTTTTAATGCATCACTATAGTTGATGTCTCATCCAGGATCACCTCTAACATTTGCAGATGGATTGATACAATGTCCTGAAGCCGTATTGCTAAATTCAAACCAAACTGTTAAATCCAGAATTTATCTTGGCAATTCCCTTTCAGTATGCGCACTTTCGTGTACTCTTTTTTGGGGGCTTTATATGTGAATACGATGGGTTGCATTTAGAATAGTAAGAAGCTAGTAACTTGGAAATACTGAGTAATTAATCTTGTTACCTCTGTGTTCGCAGGTGCTTAGGTGAGGTTTCTCTTAGAGCCCTTTTAAATTTAATTCTACATGTCCTTAACGGGTGATATTTTTAGTAAGATCTTCAGAAAGCACTTCATATATAATTAGATGCTTGACCCGAATTTTGCTTTGACTTAATGTGTTCTCTCATTTCTGTTCTCGTTCCTTAATCCTGCCTTCTTTTTAGCTTACATCTCTCAGATATTTGTAGATTGTTGTCTGTCATCTTGTGGTTGTTTCCCAGCTAAGATACGAATTTAAACTTTTATGAGACTATCACTGTTGCTTCCCCTTTGTTTGCCATTGTATTTGTACAAATGCTCAGGGTTTCATTAAAAAAAAGTCTGTGCATATATGTAGATGTGTGTACTCATCTGAGAGTTGCATTTTTGTTTTATTTTAATGTACGTATTTCTACCACCTATGTTTCACTTTTGCTAGGAATACATGTATTGGCTATTTTTTTTAGATGCATCAGGACTTAATTCTGCAAATTAAATTATTGCTGCTTAAAATTTGGTGATTTGAGATCATACACCCACTAGTGTGCTCCCTAGTTTCAATATCAAGATACTTTGACAATTTCTAATTTGGCAAACCGTTTATTTTGCTTTCCTTTGTCAAATTTCTCTTTGCTTTCTTGCAGTGCCATTAATAATGTCATCCTTACGCAGTGAGCAGCAGGTCGTTTCTTAATTGCCCCCACTAGTTTCAATGAAGTTGTAAGGCTAAATGTGGCAGAATATGGCTTCTAATCCAGTAGTTCTATTATTGAATGTACTTTTATGCATGACTGTTTTGTTTGGTAGTAAAGTATGTATGCAGTATTAAGACTGTTTGAAAGCTGCTGCATGTATTCCTGCTTTCCCATAGTTCCTTTTTAAGATTTGTTAAGAAATGCTAGCAAGAACTTTGTTGCAAAATTAATCTTTTTCAGTTTCTTTTTTATTTTATCCTAATCTGGTCTTTTAATGTGTTGGAATTGTTATATGGCTTGCTTGTTAGGCTCCTCTGACATTCTTCTCCTAAGCTGTAAAGGACACATTTCTGCAGTAAATTTCTTCAGCTTTCTGAGCTTTCCTTCTTTTGTTGATCCTGGTTGCTGCTTGTTTCTTCCACTCTTCCCATCTTCTTCCCATGAGCAATTAGTGTTGGGCTCTAGGCATGATGACTCTTCCCAAAGTTTCTATATCTCAGCAAAGAAACTAAGGCTTCTGCCAGGACAAAATGGTACCATTTTCATAATTATACACATGATGCTGTTGTAGCCAAGGACTTTTTTCCCATAGTTATTTATGAAAATTCAATATAGGACTGTTGACATGATGTTTTGATTTACAAAAATGTTGCTTGTAAGTAGCAGGCTTTAAATGCAATTTTATTTTTTCAAGTTACAGTGAAAAGGACTTGCAATTTCTTTGGAGTTTATTCACTGAATGAGCTGCCTCACTTAACAGTTGGAAAACATTTTTATTGCACTGCAAAATTGCCTGGGTTCAAAAGGTTTTCTGGTGTTTTCCATGAACTTTACACAGTTGCATGCAGCAAAACTGCTGCCGAGCCAGTGCGGGCTTCAGCTTTACCAAAATGAAATTGCTGTCTTGAAGGGACTTGCACCACAGCAAGTTTAGAGAGGAATTTGCATGTGTGATTAGATTTGTTAATGAAGTTGCCTCACTGAGGCACAAATCACGGAATTGTGTTCCAGCATTTGAGAACACGAGAAGCAATCTGTGATGGATTGGCATGGGGAAGAAATGCTGCTAAAAGAGTGTTATGGGTAGAACTCTAAATGGGATTCACTTACCAGTATTTAAAACTGCAAGATAACACCTAGTAAATATTTTCTACTCACCCCAACTTTTACTGACAACGCTTATGTTGTGATGATGAGAACGTGGTTACTACGTGGAAGTTGTTTTGATTTTTTGGTTTGATTTGTTTTTTTTTTTTTAAAGAAGTTTTAGTCTCCAAAGAAACCAAGTACTTGCACGTGACTCTTTTCTAATTGACTTGTTTTCCTGGGAGCTCCCTGTGGTGTGTAGTTAAGCCCTGTGCTTTGTGCTGGCAGGACTGGAATGTCAACATTCATGAATAAGAGCCTCAGATGAGGAGAGATTTAAATAGTCCCTGGAATGGGCTGTAAGCTTACAGACACTTTGTTTTGTCGCTGTTCTCCCTTTTGGTTGAGGCTGTTATGAAGGGTCCTTTGCTTCCCATTAGAGGTCTTTCCCCCCCTGCCCTCTTTGCTCTTTGTAATCTGTTTTTGCTGCTGTTGGAAAGTGTGTCAACGGTGTGAAAGTGTAATGTTCTCATATCTAAACCGCAGTAGTTGAACTACAGTTATTCTGTTTGGAAAAAACAGTATTATGGCTGTGATTGTAGATCCTGAACTCCAGTTATGCTGTAATTTCAAGAATTTGCTTCTTGTATTCTGTAGAGTTTGGTTTGGTTTGGTTTTGTAATGACAATCGGAATGACAGTTTGTGCTGCTTCTTACCCTCCTGCTTGTGTCTTATATTTTTACTTAGATTCAAACTCATCTATTTTTCAGGTTAGAGACTTGGCTGTTATGATTGCAATGTCCAGTGGATTGATGTCCTCATCCTGAGGTTTTTGAGAAATTACTGAAATACAAAATGACACAGTTGCTCCACTCAGTTCTTAGATGGAAGGGTTTATTGGCATTTAATGACTTTGCATTCAGTACTTTGTGCAACATATGCACTTAGTCTGCTGCTTGTGTGCCAGGCTTTTTTTTTTTTTTTTCAGAAGTGGCATTCTGTTTAAAATAAGCCAAGGAGTGCAGAAGCAGAATGTCAAGTGGTGTGCTTACATGTGCAGTTTTATCCTCTCTGCAGGCATTTCTCATGCATTCTGTGACCAGCATTAGCTGTGTCCTAGTATGCACTTTCAGGTCAGACCCATCCTCTTAGTACTTGCTGAATGACTGACTTTGCACACCACAGTTTCCCCAGCTGATTTTGCACACCACAGTTTCCCTTGACTGGCTGCTTCTCTTCTGTAGCTTGGTAGGATCTGTTTGATGCTTCCCACACTGTAGTCTGCTTGGTGTCTGCTGGGGCTGCACACGTGCGTCTGCTGGGCACTGTTGGATGGGCCTGTGTTGTTCCCACACATGTTGGTGTGGCAACACAGCCAGGGCAGAGGTGGCTTCAGCAGTCCTGTCCCGTCGTACTATGTGGTATCCCTACAGCTGGCAGTTGACTACTGTGACCCCATAGGCAGCCTTAACCTGAATGCCTAAGATCAATTGTTTGGGCATTTTGCAAAGTTATCTTTTAATTCAGACCATTTTGGTGGTTGAGCACAACTGAAATACTGATGAACTGTGATGTGGGGGTGGTGAGTGGGGGGAGATTTCTCAGGCTGTGATTTCACATACTTTTAAGTGGCCATAAGTCATGCTGCTGGTAAAACAGCTGATTCTTGCTCTTGTACAGGACACTTGCTGTATTTGCTGGTGAAATGTCCCATATCGGCAGCGTTCTGGCTCTGGTGGCTGTGTCTGCTCCCAGCAAGCAGCGTGCACTCACCCTTGCTCACCCTGTAAGGGGAGCACTGCAGTGCTGCTGCCACTCACTGCACAAGCCTGCTTTGTTTCTGTTGGGAAAGTATATGCAACTTTGCACCTCTGCTACCTCAGAGACAGGAGATGAGTCAGTGCCTGTTCTGTTTTGACTCTGTGAACTGCTTTTGCTTTATTATCTCTAGTGAGAGGAAGGAAGAGAGCTTTCCCGTAGTGAAGAAATTAGGCAGAGATTGCTATTGCATGAGCTGCTGAAACTTCTCTGGCTTTTATTTGTGAAGAATAACAACTTTGAGTCCTTTTCCAGGATTTTAGGGGACCCATAATGCTTTAACTGGATAAGCATCATGCGATTTTTGATATTGTATCACATATTCCTGTTTCTTGCCTTCGCAACTTGTTTTACACTCCTGACTGTGGTCAACCTTGTAGTATCAGACTTGCCATAGCGAAGGTATCTGTGTTTCTAATAACTCTCATAGATTTGATACTAATTTCTCCTCTTACCTTGAGTGTTCCATCAGCTCCCCCACCTCTCTCTGAGCTCATGTAAGAACAGCTACCCTGAATATGGCAAGGGCTTGCTCAACTCCAGAGTGTCCATAGCCTAGCAACAGCCAAAAGAAGGCATCTTGGCAAGAGAATAAGGACTGAGAAAAACGCAAAGGTGAAGAGGCTCAGCTGCCAGATGTTTGCAGCTCAGCATATTTCCTGAACCAGATGTGGCTTCTGTTAATGAATTTTGCTTATCTTTTTTGAGTTTGTCTAGTCTTCATCTGAACTTGAGCATCCTCAAAACTCTGTGGTAAGGAAGGCTGCATCTCTGTGATTCTGGGAGCTCTGCCACTGATGAGCTTTGCTGGTGTTAAAACAGGATAGTTTTGTCCAAAGAGGATGTTAAAATTGTTCTTTATACACCTGCAACCTGTTCTGCCTGATACAAAAGCAGCTGTGTATTTGAAGACCCTGACTGGCTTATCTATGGATCACTTTTCTTTTTCTCTGCCTGAAAAGCAGCCTTCTGCCCTTTTCCCCTGTGTCCCATTCTAAGAGATCTGGTATAGAATAGTAGAGAAACTGTTGCAACTGTCTTGATTATTTCCAATTTTTCTAGTCATAAGACACTGAAACATGGTATGATTCCTTGATGCATCCACATGTCCTTAGATTTGAAATGTAGAGGCTTTTTATTACTACTTCCTTCAGAAGACTACAAGGACTGCAGTCCATTCTGAAGGTATTTGTTTCCTGTTTCATTTGGTCATTCTGTCTTACTCCTCCAGATCCCTGGCCAGGTTTGCACCTTGTGCTTTGAGGTGTTTTTTTCCTTGAAGCCAGGAAGAGAGAAATATGAAAAGATTGATGTTTGAGATACTTACACAGCCAAGAATTCGTGTTACCAGGTGCTTTTTAGGTTCTAGAACTTGACTATAGTTACTGCACGGGTATGCAGGCAAGGCATTATCCTGACAACTAGCTGATAGATGTTCTGCTTGTTCATCTTCTTCCCATTATATCCTTGAAATGGTAAATTAGCTGATTAAAAACCTGCCATATCTTCTGCTGAAGCACTGTGTGAAGAAATGTTTATCTTTTGTAGATCTGGAAACTTCACCCCAGCCATTAATCTAACCAGGGCTGGAAGTTGTTTTGAAGGGCTGGGGATGTTTGTGAGTGTTGTTTTTCTGTTGTGTGGGGCTTGTTTTTTTTTTTTACCCAAACACCCCATGCCTTCTCAAGCCCTGAAGATGTGCTTCGAGATGCTTTGCTTGAGGCTATGTCTGTAACTTTTTGGCTTGAGGCTTGGTACTTGGTAGCTGCCTATAGAGAATCATTTACTGAAAAGGTCAGTAGGATAATTTTTAAACTATAGCTAATGTGGTTCTTTTTTCTGACCTGCCTGTGATCCTTCTTTTCATCCCACTGATCCTGGGGGAGATTTTTGCTGGCAGTCACTAGAACTTAATAGTGGTGAAACTTCCTTCTCCTTTATGACCCTTGACAGCAATAATTAGGGATACATCTGCAGTGCAGTGCCATTTTACTGGAATTTGCTGTTAAAAGTAATCTGATTTTTGTGTGTGAAGCACACATATGCAATGTGGGTGTTGTATGAACAATGCATACTTATTTGGTAATTTCTCTTGGGTAAGTATCTGTGTTTTTCTGCATCGTATTTATTTTGGAGTTGTTTGCCTGTTCTGTCTGGTCTTGCACTTCTTGCTAAGAATTTTTGCATAAGACTCTTTTTTCAGTCTTTGTTTCTTTTTCCTTTTGTCCCAGATAATTTCACTGGGGCTTAAGACTGTAAGACTAGTTCACAGGGACACCAGGAAAGGGAAAACCTACCTGATTCTTTCAACTTCTTTTATTATTTATACAAACACTTGTGTTTTTTGTCTTTTCAGGCAGAGGCCGAGGAGAAAGCGGTTTCTACCAAAGAAGTTTTGATGAAGTGGAGGGTGGATTTGGGCGAGGAGGGGGCAGGGAAATGCACAGATCACAGAGTTGGGAGGAAAGGTAACAGAACTCTAGCCCTTAAAGTTTTTTACACACATCTGTTCAGCTTCCATTTGTGCCTTTTGACTTCATAAAAATACTTTAGAAAAGGTAATTAGTTATATCTGTGAGTGAAGTGGCTGAATTTCTAAGAAGGAGTCAAACACAGTAATATTTCTTGAGGCTCAGGAGCAAGTAAAAGAGCATTTTTTGCAAAGAATTTTTCTGATGAGTTCCTGGGAGGAAGGAACTACTTTAAGAGAACATAAATTATGACAGTTGCAATGGAAGTGCTGGTGTTAAAGGATTTGCTTCGGTTTTAGTTTTGACATTGTTCACAGTACTTAGGGGCACATTTGCAAACGTACCCAGTTCCCAAGGGCCATGTGTGTGTTGGTGTTCCTGAAAATTTCAGTTGTCACTTGGACCTCTAAAGGTACCGTCCATCAAGCTCCGATTTTAAAAAAGTTCCCCACCAAGTAAAGAAAACCAACAAAACCTATACCTAAAGTGAGTTTTTGGAGTAGTTCCAAAGCCTTATTTGAAACTTCTATTCTGCCTTTCTAGGGGAGACAGACGCTTTGAAAAACCAGGGCGAAAAGATCCAGGTATGGTTTTGTTACTGTGTGGGCAGCAAATGGGAGGGAGGAGCAGGGTGTGTTTGGGGGAAGGGACCTATACATGTATCAACCTTTCTTATTGCTCCAAGTATATTGTTGATACAAGATTCATGATACTGTGCCAGGTTGCTAAATGTGTTCTCAAAGTGTTGTTTCTCTTACTTTGTGTTGTTCTCGCTATTGGACATTTAAGTGTGGTAGATAAGAAAAATGTGGAGTAAGTAGGTTCTGTTTATTTAATTAAGATGTGATGTCTACAGCTAAAACTAAGTTCCTGTACCTCTGTGAAAGAAGCCTGTGCTGATGAACAGGTGTGCTGTGGCAATATGCCTTTTCTCAGTGCAGCTTTAAACATTCCTGCCTGGTGTGGGCTGTTTTTGGTACCCAGGACTTCTTGACCACTTGAACTGTTAATTTTTTTGAATGCTTGCTAGTGTGAGAGAGATCCCAGCAGTGTCCTGAGGTTCCCATGCTGATGGATTTACTGTTGATCAAATTAGTCAAGTCATCATTTGAACCTCCTGTTCAGTCTGGTTATTTGCTCTCCTGTCTTTTGTTCCTCCCCTATTCTGTTTCTGAAATGCATCACACTGGCACATTCTGGCAGAATGCTGGATCCTTAATTGTAGCCCAGTACATCTGAACATCCAGCTGAACTTGGGTTGGAGTGGGTATGTCATCTTGGAGATGAAAGAGAATTCTAAGGGTGGTGGGAACATCAGGGCAGCTCTGGCTTTCTGGTAACTGCAGTGACTTTTGCTGTTCGGGCTTATGCGTGGCTTGTTCTCTGGTATGCCAGTTCTCTTTCTCTGTGGCATGTTTCCATGTGCATGGAGCACAGCTGTGCCTTCTGAGAGGTTTTGTGCTAGTAAGAGCTTACTGACAATGTGTCTTCTCTATTTAGGACCCGGGGAATCTTTGGCTTTGCTAAAGGAGTCTTGGCTACATACCCTCCTTGGTAACATGCTGAGAAAGCATAGGTCAGAAGAGATAACTGCAGGTTGAATGTAAAGACAAACCCAAAGAGATCCAGTTGCAATTAGAAGTTGACAGGAATGTATTTTAATCTCGTCTTAGCTGTTGGTAATTTTTTAGTAAGAGTAGCATAAATTGCCGTATTAATAATTTTCCAGATTACCATGGTGACACATGCCATAGGAGTTTGCTTTCAAAACCCTCCCAGTCCTCTCTCCATGTAGGAATTGATGTACTCTTTAGAAAAGCTTCTAAAGAGTACTTTTATTTTTCTGCTTGTTAAGTTGAATGTCAACACAAAACTAAAAAGTGTGTGTTTTCCTCATTGTCTCCTTTAAAAAGAGGATACTTCTGGAAAATAATTTGATATTGGTCAGAGACTGACCAGTTTTAAATGTCAGTAGTGAAACTTTGAACTTTCTGTATATCTTTATGTTCAGAGATCTTTTAGGAAAAAATGAAAGTAGGAGGAAGTAAGTACTACTGAGATTTTAGGACTGCATTTTTTACAAAAGAAAAATGGATGTAAAAGTAGTATCTACTACAGTTGATTTAGTTTTATGTATTTAGCTCCTTCTTCTTGTTGTGATTCAAAATACAACAATTCCAGTTCCAGGCTATAGAATGTACCACGTTTCTTACAAAGACGGATAAAAATACTGCATGTGGGTATAGTATCAGATGCATTTCTCAGTTGAAATTGAAGAAAATTTACAATGTGCAAAATGTCCTACTGAAGTTGACTTCTACAGTTCGTGTAGAGCATTTTGTATTTGTAGCAACTTGTAGGGATCAGGGCTATGGAATGGATCTTCCAAGAACTGTTCCCTAGGGAAGATGGTGTCCTGGAGCAATTTGTTGGAAGCTCATTGTGAGAGATGTGCCTATTCTCAAATTATGAAGCTTTTTGAGTACCTAATTGCTCTTCTTTAGTCTCTTGTATGTCTCAGCTAGTCAGTATGAGAGGCAAAAGACCTTCAATCTTTCTGAAGTTTTATTATAAAGATACTGTTTTAACAATAGTAATTTATGATTCCGTATTGCTGTGTTAGAGGTTAACGTTGCAGCAAGTGGGAAGACCATTTCTCTCCCCTTTACTTCCACAGAGATAAGGTGGAAAGCACAGAAATACTGACAGAAAGTGTTGGTCTGTTCTGACTCAAGCCTTGATTAATTAAAAATTGTTACTGTTATGCAATGGCTTTCCAGTGACAAAATATTTTGAGTGTGAGAGAGGGATACAGATGTACCAGAAGAAGTCCCAGGTTAATAGCAAGCATTAGTATCCACACAAAGCTGTGGAAGCAGAAAAGTCAGGAAAGGAACTAATATGCAGGTTGTAATTCAGGTTAACATGCTTTAGCAGATGGCTGTACTGGTTTCTGTTACCTTAGTTAAACTCCTTAGTTTAGGATTTTATTCTATAATTTTACCGTGCTTCAGTTTTTCATTGCTCTTTCATAGGGCCTTGGATGCAGATTACATAGTTTACTGAGTTGCCAACTTTTTCATGTTCCTCGTTCTGGATGATCACATTAGACAATTATTAAGAGACCAAATATTTAAACATTTCTGGGTATTTGTAATGGAGGACAAAGTAAGAACCCTCAATTGAAAATTAAGAGATTAAAAAGTAATAGAAATTTAACAAATACTTCTCAAATATGACCAATATGCTGTTCTTAAAAATTAATGATTGCTTTTTCAGTGCTCACTACAGTTTGCAAGGTCACATTTGACTGATTCTCAGCATAAACAGTTCCTGGTTTCAGCATTCGGATTGAAGACGCACAAAGTATTTGCGAGTTTCTGTTGCAGATTGTCACAGTTCTGGCAGACTTCACTTAGAACCCAGATTGTTTCTGGAAGGCTGTGGTCATTAGCAAAGAAAATGAGCAAGTTGCTTTCTTGAGCACGTCTGTCTCTGCATAAAAGCTGCTTAATTTTCTGTGCAGTCTCCTGACTAATACCAGCTTAGTAGCTGAAGGGATTTGATTAGTTACCAGCAGTTACAAACTGGTATTAAATAATTGTTACGTAGCTTAAACAAACCTGTTAGTAAGTCAGTTGTGGAACCTGGTTGAGTTCTGTTTAATGTGTGGGGTTTGATTAGGTTCAGAAGCCTTGAATATAAAAAGTATGCTCAAGTGGCTATAAAAAGGAGGTTGAATTTCTTTGAATTGTACTTTCCCTCACTCTGCCTGGCTTGTTCTCCTGCCCTGTCTTGCTGGCAGGAGGTGCATCCGCAAAAGGTTCATCCACCAGTTTGCTCTTGCTGTGCTAAAGCATGGAGTACTATGTTGGTGCATCAGAGCCCATCAGCAATTTTCCTAGGCTTCTACTCCAATTTGGGCCATGGAATAATTCCAGTACTTTCAGACATCCATGATTCATCAGTTCTCTGGAACTGTAAAAGCAATATTAATGTTTTTTCTGCCCTTGTTCTGAAGTAACTACACAATTCTTTCTCTAATTTGCTTCTGCAGTATTATTCAGCTTTGCATTCCAAAATGTAATATTTGAGGATTGCATTCAGCATATACTAACAACATACTTTTTTTTATATTTGCTGTTGTACTCCCTTTTAAACCAAATCTGTAAGGAGAAAATTATTTTAAAACCAGGACAACTTTGAAGTATCAAGTCATTTAGAGATCAAACAAAACAGCCCACCTTTGATTAGATGTTAATTGAAATTAGAAACAGCTTTGTATACCTTTGATTCTAAATCATGAGATTATAATCCCATGTGATATATGGGAAAAACAATTCCTCACCCAGAATACTGTCGAACAGAACACTCAATACCTCACACAGAATGCTGCCCTGTTTCTGACTTGACACAGGGGTCTGTTCTACTGCTCTTATACTGGTTTTTAATTGTAGGACTCTTACCAATATCTTACATTGATAGAGAACGGGGAAAAAATGCAAGAAATAATTTAAAATTATTGGTGTTAACACAAGAGTGGAAGAGCGCTCTTTAAACTTGTGTATGAGTCAACAACTAAAAAAGCTGTGATGAAAAGGGATGAAGGCATTGTAACTTGATAGTGTGCTGCTCTCCAAGCTCCACGATAGTCATGAATGCTTGTCCATAGAATTAAGTTTGAAAAAGATTTTGAGAGTATCTGTGATAAATCAAATCTGTCTGAGGTCTGCAATGGGGGAAGGCAACACTTGAACTATTTTGGAATGAGAGCTCAGTTGCAACAAAAATGTGGCCCTTCTGCCTCATTCCCTGACTGTGTGGAATGCTTCTGTGGGGTGGCTCCCCATTTCCCCAGACCCTAAACCAGAGTAGCTTTTTGCTGACCCCATTCAGGTTATGAACACGTTTCAGTGAACAGTTTTGTGACTTGAGAAGAATTCAGGTAAACTATCTCATCAGATAGCCTGAGATCATTTTTCTTTCTCCTGACCACTTGGGCGAAGTTAAGAGGAAGCGTATTTGGTAGTGTGTTATGCTGTTGTCAGTGAAAGTTGCTGTTTATGCCATCTGGGTTTCTGGGAAAAGTGTTTTACCTTTGAAAGATAACTTTGTTTTAATTCTACTTGAGTGTTCAGATGTGAACACCTAATAGGCACTGCTTTTGTTGAGAGCTTGGAAATAGTTATCTATCATTGTGTTTTTCCTTTAGCATCTTAACTTAGTTAGGAGCTTCAGAATGGCGTCTTAATTGCAGTAGGTTTATGAGGCACTTAAATACAGAAGTCTCAAGTATAGTTTGTTTTAATTTTTTATTTCAAAATTGATTCAACTGTCTCTAAATATTTTTTGTGCTGTGTGTACAGGCAAAGATTGATGTTAGAAAGCATAACATATCAATGGATGTAGTTCTACTTCTCATATATATAGTGCATCCTTCTGGGTAAGAAATACTTGAGACAAACAGCGCAAAGGTGAAAACGTGTGGAATGTATGGGCCTTTAAAAAGATGTTCATTCATTAAAAATAGTCTTTTTTTTTTTCCTCTGCTAAATAATTTATTCAGTGTTTTCAAATAAGAAAAAATTTCCATTGCAGTATTTGTCATATATATCCAGATTTTTTGATGGTGTCTTCATAGACTTGTCTAGAAGTGAGATGTTCTCTTATTTGGCAGAAGGAAGAACTGCACTTAGTATTTATGATTTTGCTTAATAAGCACAGCAGGAACATTGTTCACTGCCATGAGAGATTGGCAGGACTTTCAGCCATCTGAAGAATGATGTAACTCTGTGTTCCCAAAGAGTTAAGAAAGTAGAAAAGCTAGGCTCTTGGATGAACAGAGTTACTTATACCAGAACTCATGTATTTACTGAATGACCCCATATTGTTTTCTGCTTTTGTTTTGTTGTCCATTTTGTCACAAGCTGGTTAATTTTGACTTTGGTCAGCTTTGGGAGTTTTGAAGATCTCTCGGGGTCACTGTGGTTTTAATCATAGTCTGGTGAATTCAGCAGGTAGCTCTTCTAATTTCTCAAGAATTAGTACCGTGATTCATGCACCTGACTTCATCCTGGGTGGTTAATGCAGCCTCTCCTCAGTGGGCACACAAGTTCTCTTCACTCTGTGTATCACATTATAATCAAAGGGATGGGAGTACAAGAGAGAGATCACTAGAAGATGGCAGGGCAGGCAAGGAAGGAAGTTTTTTAATGGAACCCGCAAGTTTAATGTAATAATAATTAAAAAAGCACAAAGTTCAAGGTCTGTTATCTCTACTCTGTTAGGCCAGTCTCGGAGAGCTGGAAGCTGTCGGCATACTGTCCATTGATGCGGATCTCCTTATCAGTCCTTTTTGGACTCTTTGAGTCAGCTGCAGCCGGGAGCTCGGGAATAGTCTTGTCAAAATTCTCCATCTTGATCTGATATTCACCTTTGGGATTGCGGGCCAGCAGGGAGGCAAAGTGGTGGTACAGCAGGATCTCTGATGGGAGGTAGGATGTTCTCCTCTGACACATTTCTCCTGTGCCCTCCTGCACAGCTGACAGGAAGATGACCAGCTCAAAGTGGTGAGGAGCTTCTCTCTGAAGGAGAGCAGCCAGCGGGCTGGATGTAGTGATGGAATGGTAGTAGGTCAGTGGGAAAATGAAAAAAGGACACTCGTCTGCAGTGACGCTGTCCAGGTGGAAGTCAATGCTAGTTTGGTGCAGCTGCCCGCTCTCTTGCTCTTTGTAAAGTATAGCAGAGATCTGGACACTGGTCAGGGGGCTGGAGCGAGTGTTTGCCACCTGGAACATGAGATGTGGCTTCCCCTCGGTGTGTGTGACCACGGCGGAGCGCGAGAAGCGGATGGAGAGCGCCCGGTTCTTTGGGCGTGCAATCTTGGCCACGAAAGCACCTGGAGCACAGGAAAGAGCAAACTCAGTGCGAGCACAGATCCTGGGCTGGTTCCCTGCAGGCTCCAAAGGAGCGGGTTGGGGCTGGAAAGACCATGTTTGAAAACTGCTGGGTTGGCATCATACTGACCTGCTTTTGTTCAAAAAAGTATAGCTTTCCTAAAATGCTTATTTTTCTAAACTATGTTCATTTACTAATATTTAGAAGTTAACTGTAGCGGTAAAGGAGGCTGTTAGCTTGCCCCAACTTACTGTAATTGGTAATAGGAACTGATCTTGGTGTGTTACACGGTAGAAGCTCTTTCAAATGCACAGTAAACTAATCTCTGTATTTTCAAAGTATTTTGAAGTATTTAAACATGAAGAATATTTAAAATAACTTGAATACCTCAAAATAGCTGTGACATTGTAAAAATTTTCATTACCTTGGGTACTGAGGAATATGTAAACACTGAGTTAAAGATCAATGAAGATAGCTTGGCTAGACAAAAGTGTGCCGTAAAAGTCAGAACAAATTGACTTTAAATATTGTAATTATATGGTAAAAGCTTGGAGAGATAATGGTATGAGAAATAAATGATTGAGAGGGATATGCAGTGGTCTGCCACAAGTATTTTCCAATGAATAGTGAAATTCTTGAGTCCAGATATTGATAACACCTGATTTGTCTTTTGTTGATGGAAGGTGCTTAACTACTAGTACTACATAGCTGAAATCTTGTCATCCTTCTAGTGGCTGCCTTAATTGTTTTTTCATATATCAAAATGAACAGTATTTCTTTCTAGCTCCGTTCTTAAATCCGATTGTTACACCAATTGTGTGTAGGATGCAGTAGGAAGGATTACCTGTGATGAAGGCTTCTAGCATGAGCCCCAGGACCATCTGGATTGCCAGCAGTGCAATAGCACTGGGACAGTCCCCGCTTGGGAACATGGTGCCGTAGCCAATCGTGAGTTGTGTCTCCAGTGAGAAGGAGAAGGCAGCTGTAAAACTGGTGATGTACTTGACACATATAGTGTGGTTGTCAGGTGGAGCATCGTGGTCCAGCTCCAGGTCCCCATTCATCTCAGCCAGCAGATACCAGAGCACTGCAAAGACCAGCCAGTGAATGACAAAGGAAGCTGAGAAGACGAGCATCATCCATCTCCAGCGCATGTCCATGAGTATCCCCCACGCATCTCGGAGGTATGCCACACCTCTGCCTTGGGCACCGGCCATCTGGAATGTGCTGTGTCCATCCTTTGTCACCAGCCTCAGGTATCTCTGAGTCAGGAGGGGAGTGCTGGATTTGGTGTTATTGCTCTCTATCATATCTGTTGTCATCTTCTAGAAAGGAGAAGAAAGGGAAAAAAGTGATACAATGGCAGGTATTTGTATTTTGCCTAATGTTCACAGCTTCTGACACATCAGCAGGGGTTGAAATACTGCAGCCAACAAAGGAGGGCTTATACATTGCAATCCAGAGAAGATTAAGTCAGGAGCCTGGAGAGGAATTTACCACTGTTTGTGGTAATACTTTGCTAAAAAAGATTAGGTTTAAAAGTCTGACTATTACTCAAATTCTCCCTGCTTAGTTGTTTGAATATAAATTTCATACTTTACCTTCCTAAATTTACATAGGAGTGACATGCTTTAATTCTTTAGGGCTGAGTGGGATGGGATTAGGCATATTGTGTGTGAAAAGAAACTGAATTTTGGTGATTGTATCAGGTTTTGTAACTTCTCTTGAGCAAAGTATAATAATTTACCAATACTATTATGAATACTATTGACAGTAGTATAGTACTAAGGAAATAATGTTTATTATGTTATTTCTGTAACATATTTATGCATTTTAGGGCAATGATGTACTTTAGCTACTAGCCCTTTCTGACTCTCCTAGCTCAAGAATTGTCTGCTGTCTGCACCCACTATGTCCAGTTAAACAGAATTACAATATTCAGGGCAGAGCTGCTTCTGGGAGTCTGAGGCTGTTTATGTAAGGATCAAGTAAAAAGAGGGCAGGAGACCAATACAGAAAATACACTGTGACATAATTTCCAGTCTAGTCTTCCTCAGCAGTGCGATTTTTATAAATGACCAAATAAAATAGGACAACAAGCATATGGGAATTAAGGTGGAATTGCAGATATGGGAAGCAAAATGGATACCTATAGGTATTTGACATATTAGGCTTCTTTGTTTGCTTTTACATCTCAAAGCTTGTGGGATTTGCCAGAGCTGCTGAATGTCTTTTGAAAAGATACTGGTCACTCAAATCCATACGTTTTATAAATATTGGATGTTTAAAGTTCACCTGGGACAGATTAAGTACAGGTTTGTGTTAAATAGAGACTTCAAAATGTGTACAACCTGTTTAAAGAAGGTTGTGAGGAAGCTTGTTTGTAGAAGAACAGAGTATTTAAAAATACATGTAAATTCTGGAAATGATAATTATATAAGGTGTATTTAGTCAGTTTTGGTTTCCTATCAATTTTGACCTTTCTTTGAATGATGACTGTTTCAGTCTATTACATTTTTTTGTAGAGGAATTAGATTTTTCCCTTCCAGCAGTGTCATCTTAGTTTTCTCTAGAGATGCATTAGATGTAAGGATGCTGAACTTCAGAATGAATTTATGGTAGGTGAAAATTTGTCTTGTCATCTTTGTTCCCATAAACCAGCAGTTTCCATGACTGCTTAATCTTCAACCAAATTTTAGTAACTACAGAACATTCTCTTTTGCTTTTACTTGTGTTTGATGAGGTGATGTTTGGTGTTTGTTTGATGAGGTATGAGGATTGACATTACAGTGACTATTTAGCTAATTTTTTTTTTCTTCTGTAGCTTCTCAAAACCATCCAGCTATTACTTCCATCCATGCTGTAGTCAGAGGGAGCTAGAGTAGATGATGGCCTGAGTGGAATTTGGTGGTTTTCCCCTCATTTTTAATTTTCCAGTTCACATCTCCCAGGAGGAGTATTTTGAAACTATTCCCTGTGTCAGAGGCTACAGTGGACTTAACGAGGTTCTCCTGGCATATGGTACCAGGCTACTTTTCTGGGGGATTTTGGTCATAGTCCATCCAGTTTGTAGCACAACCCCCCACCTTCACTGAGTTGGCTCTTCAATCTGCTGCCCTGCTCCCTGAATGGGAGTTCTCACTCTTGCTGTGCAGTAACCTGAATGCAATTATACATGCTTCAGTAATCCAGTGATTAGTGACTTGTCTGTAGAGCACAGTCCTTGTGTTAAGATTTAGACGAGCCCTTCTGGAGGCCTTGAAGGAGCTGGAAAATGGGCATCTCTGAATGGGAAGGATGATGAGGACCGTGCTCAAAATGAGCTCTGAACAGTGTCTTGGTTTTATCATCTTAGAGTAAGCAGTACTCACAAGAAACCCTCCCTTATTTGAATAGAGAACACTTACAAAACAAAATGCCTCTGGGCGCATCATTCATTCAAAACAAACCAGCAAACCAACAAAAAACCCAAACCAAGGGAACACAACAAAAAGCCAAAGCTTGTGTTTTTCTGTAAATTCTTGTGGTACTTTGAGGGCAGCATCTGCTTTGTAGACTCTAAGCAATTTGGGTTTACAAAACAAATATATGTGTGAAAATGATTCTGATGCTGACTGATTGGTGACAGAAGCCTTTTGTGCGGTGTTACATTCATTAAGAAAAAAGGGAAAACATTCTTAAGATGGTACACTTTTCTTGGCTGTGCTTCAGATCTTCACACAAGTGCTAAGGCAGTGTGCTTGAACACTACAGACTTAGAGCAAATGCTATCAGCATTGTAGGATCTCAGATTTGTCAATTAAGGAGCTTCTTAGGGTGGTGATTAATCACTTAATGTTGTCTTAAGCTCTGAAAAAAAATCAGTCAGGTTCTTTGGGATCTTTTCAATAGGGGAGGATTGATTCCTGACAGATTTTGAAGGCACTTGAGAAAGAGAACCTACATTAGCCCCCAACAGCACATTTCAGAGCAGTCCTGTGTCTCTGCTCCTTGAGACTCCCAGCAGGTGAATTTGCCTTCTGAGATTAACCAGGTTATGCAGTGGTACAATGCTCTGATTTTTCTAGTCTAGGACTGTTGAAAATGTTAGTTTCCTATTTTGGTGGCTGGGATAGCATTGGAAATGTGTAAGCTTGAGTTCCAAAAGCCCTTTTTTTCAAGCCCTATTGATGGATTAAGAGTCACAAGTCTCAGCTTCTGGGGGTGAGAAAAACAGATGAGAAACTGCAAGTAGACTCTGAGAGCAGTGCAGTTGGGCGAGAGTAAGAGGCAAACGAGCAACTGCCCCATGGGAAATAGCTTACCCAGGCTGGAGGATCAGTCCTCTGTATTCTCAAAAGCAGAGGCAGCTTAAGAGCCATATGTGACTTTGAATTTAAAAAGTGTTATCATCTTCTGTCTACTCCTTTCCTTGCCCATTTGGACCACCTGATTGAATCCCCTGCATGGCATGGTCCTTGAATACCCCACATTAATCCCAGTTTCAGTGCATGTTTTAGGAAAGACACTCGACTTTGACGTGAAAAGAAAAATTCTGTGTTTGTCAGAGAATGCTTGTCTCCACTAGAACATACGTGCACTGTTTCTTATCCAGATTTGTCCAGTGTTCTCTCTCAACAACCTTTATGTTACATTATTCTTTGGTTTTTGCTTTTCCTGGTTCCTCGCTTGTGCAGCTGTTGTAGCTTTGGGGTGTTTCTTGTCCCTCCATCTCCCAGCTGATAGCCCCTGACTAGAAAGACAGGAACTGTCAGAAATCACATTTCTAAACCTCTTTGGCATGCTGACGTGTCCCTTATCACACATTTGCTGTGTCTAATCCTTCCTGTTTATGTTCTCTTCAAAGCTAAATTATCACCAACAGCAGTGTGTCTGTCAGTTCTTAGCTTTTTTTGGTTTTCAGTCTTCTTACCACCTTGTTCCTCATCCTGGTTTCTTTCTTCTATGCACTCCCCTAAGACAAATCAAGGTAGGGTGAGTACTAATTTTTAAAAAAATCACGGGTTCCTTCTAGCAATGGGACAGGTTCTAAACTGACCTGGGTGACTAGTGATTTATGTGTGATAAAACCTTGCCTTACAGCTTTGGGATGTTGCTTGCATTTCTGAAATTCATGGTCCAGCACACAGATCTCCCATGCTTTGCCTTTTTGATCGAGATCTTCTTTCTTGTGTTGTAACAGCCTTTATTGCATTCCTACTCCATGCCACCACATTGATTTCTTTTCCTTCCCTCTTGCTTAGCTGCTCCTTAGGACTCTGGTAGGGTTGCAGGGGAACTCATTGGCAGCACTGTCTTTATTTTCGTTTGCCTTCTCGATTGAAGGCATTCAAAGTGACGCTTCCAGCCTGTTCTCAGCTTGATACACAAATGCATCTGCAACCTTCTGAGGAGCTTGAGTGAGGAGCTGTGTTCAAGGGAGACTTCTGCAGTGTTGCCCTACCTGCCCAGCTACTAGTCTTAACAAAGTCTGTTCTAATTGACCTTGGAAGGGATTTGGAACAGTTTATGCTGTGCTGCCTCATTCTGACCAGAAAGTGGTCATGAGGACCTGCTGTTTTCTGGGAGTGATTGCAAAATCTGCTTATAACTGCAGCATCATTTGAAGATTTACTAGAACCTGGGTGGTGCCATGCCTGTCTGGGGATGTGTGCGTTCCCTCTGTACTTGGCCTGGGTTTGCATGATCATGTACAAGCTTCAGATTTAAACCTTGTCTGCTCTGAGCTGGGATTGTGCAGATCTGTTGCTGCCTCGGTGCTTTGCAACAAAAACAAACGAAGATTATAATTTTTTTAAAGGCATTTTTCATGCTATTGAAATGGCTATTTTGTGTGTTCTTATTTTTAGATTATTGTGTGTTGTGTTTTTAGACTGAATGGCCACCCTTGCAGATACTCTAACATTATTTTTAGGAAATGAAGGTTTTTTTCGGTATGGATGACATGACTGGATCATATAACTTACATTAGGGGACAGTCTTAGAAATGTAGGAAGTAATTCAGCTTGGGTAGCTGCACTGGTTGAAAGCTTATGCTACTGTTGTGAGTAGAACAGTTAACATTTCAAACATATTTGTCCTTTTGGTTTCATAGCTAATGCCTCATTGAGATGAATGGGAGTAGCTTGTGGTAAAACTGTTACTTCTGAGCAGTGTGCAGAATTAAGATAACAGTTTTCAGGACTTGTTAAATTTATAAGTAGATTTTGTAAAAATGGAAACTTGAATTTGTTGCCCCCAAGTCACATTTTTCAAAGCAAGTGCCATAAAGGATAGGATGTGAGAGCTCGTACTTTTGACTTTCTGTGACAATTTATTACAGAATGCTCTTTAAAGAAAAGAGGTGCTAAAATAGGAGAGTATGTCTCCTTTTATAGTACAAGGCTGCTTTATATACTTGATTTTTGGGAAATCAAATAGTGCTCTTTTTTGTATATTATGTATTTTCACATAAGTACTCTGAGGATCCATATGAACAGTAATTCTTGATTTTGAAGTAGCATCTGAGTGGACCAACTAGTCTGGCCACTTTCAGAGAAGCAGAAAAGCGACATTTAAGCAAAGTCTTGGTAAATGCTTTAAAATATTCTAGTATATATTAAATCCTTTTAAAGAAACTTAAATGCAAAATTAAATATTGATAACGGAGGAGTAATTTGACAGTTACAAGGGAGGTTTTTATTTGATGTAAAGCTGCAGTAATAGAAGTTTGCTGCCAGGCTTTATTTTTGTGAAACTTGCTGTTTTTGAAGAGCAGTCCTGCCCTGTGTGATGCAGACTTTCCCATGGCTTGCCTAGAATGGCTAAGTTTTGCAGGACGTTGGAGTTCACTCCATGCCTGTGTGTGGTGTCCTGAGCAGCAGTGCCGGCTCGATGTGTGTCCGTGAGCACAGGGAATGAATGCATTGATTGAAAACTGTTGCAGTCTGAGATATAATTGGAGATGGTAAAAGTTTGAAGATGTGAAGCTTGTTTCTTTTAATTTGTGATGGAACTGAAGTTAAATGCTGAGTTATAAGTGCAGCAAGGTGAGGATGACTTTTTCCTAATTCTTGGCCAATTTTGTAGCACGCAGCTGCTGTAGCTGGAGCTTGCAAATACTCCCTGTCTGCAGAGCCTTTCCAGCACTCATCTCAAAAACTTTCTGAAAAAATACTGCATAATGACTTTGGTTTTGCTCTGTGTGCTCTTTGGACTGTGGTCACCTGAGAGAGCATTTTCTTCTTTTTGAGGGGGAAAATTCAGTAACTATTTTGTTTAAGGTGATACTTAGTTTAGCAGACTTTAGAAATGAGA
The DNA here is from genome assembly GCA_013398115.1 of Falcunculus frontatus. NCBI lineage: Eukaryota > Metazoa > Chordata > Aves > Passeriformes > Falcunculus > Falcunculus frontatus. The sequence goes on along the minus strand of VZRV01002245.1, from coordinate 287,979 downwards.
CTTTCTGCCCTGAAAAGGACTTTGATTTCTTTGATTAAAGAATGGCAGAACAATTCCAATTGAACGATAAGAAAAAAGGAAGAGAAAATATGATGGTTTTGTGTACTTACCAGTCTTTGGAGGGTCTGTGTGCGGGAGGAGGGGATACTCTGGGCTCCAGGAGAGGGACTTCTCCGGTCTGGTGTACTGGTCCCAGCACTAGCAAGAAATGCCTCACAAGTGGTTGGTAGAGATTTAAAAAAAAAAAAAAATGAAACCTTTAAAAATGGGTTTGTATGTCTCATTTCTGTGTTTATATGCTGGGGGGATTGGTTTCCATCTGAAGCTGATTTGATTGGTCATTTTGCCTGCAGGGGGGCTGGTTGGCTCTGATCATGTGGAAAAGAATGCTGGTTTGTTAGGAGCATTTCTTTACCCAACACAAATCCTTAGTAGCCAAGGCGAAATCCTCAAACGCTTACTTGGAGAAGGGGTGCCTTCCCCCTCACCTCCTTAATCAAGATATTTTTTTAGATTTGTATAACCTAAAGTTTTACATGAAAGTTGAAAAGGCCAAAATTCCCTTGGAAAAGCTGAATGGAAAAGTTCCCATATTGCTACTGAAAACCCACACTGTTCACTGATACCTTTTCTCTAACCCGTGTCAACTACTGTTTGGGTGAAGAGAGACACTCTTGTGTCGCACTGCTGCTCCACTTCTTCCTTTCCTATTGGGTCCCAAGCTCTGGAATGTTAATGGAAAGGTGGATGCAGCTGTGGTCTTAGGAGGGTGTTGCAGCCTGTGATCTCAGGAGTGTGTTGCTGAATTGCAGCCTAATGCTGCTCAGAAGATGTAGACCTGGCCATTTCCATCTCCACATTGCTCCTTTGTGAAAATATGGAATTAATCACAGGATTTTGCTAAAGCCTAGGAATAAAACAAGGCAGATTAGGTGGCTTGCTGATTCTATGCAGCAAATGAAACCACTTTCACTTAAGCTGTTTGTTCTTTCACTCACTAAATGAGAGGAGTTGTTGAGGGTATGTCTGAGCGAGCAGCTGCGCAGAGTGGTCAGTGTGCTGCCCTGCTGGACCAGCTCTGAGGACAGCTCTGGAACACAGTTCTGGTTCACACTTTCTTTTTTATCCCTTGGTGAGCTGCTGATGTGAGGGCTTTGACTGAACGTCAGATGTAAGAGGATCTGAGAAACAAAGGCTGTGGTTGTTTGCAGTAAAACTACTGAAGGCCTGCTGGGAAAATTATTAATGTAGACTTTCCTGCTTAGGAAACAAAATCCCTCCCTATTTTCTCTTCTTTAACCTTCCCCCAGCCCTAAATTGCAAAACATTAATTTTTTGCTTCATTAGTATGGAACATTTTTATACATGTTCAGGCACAGCACTGAAAGCTGATAGGCATAGTTGCGACTTTGAGAACCAGGGCAAATAATGTAGTGCCAGGACACTCCCACCAGTGTGATAAGGCTGTAGGACAGCATGACTCGCCCTTCACCCTTCCCTCTGTACTCTGTCAAAGTTGAAATTCCACTGCAGACAGCCTCACTTAGTCACAAGTAGGATTTTGATTTCAAACAGTATTTTCTTAGAAACCATCTTTTGAACTGTAGAAAGCATATGCTGTGTGGTCACAGGTTTTCTAACCTAATTCAACTGAATGGATTGGAAATCTTAACCCAGTTGTACAGCAGGTGAAATGAGGTACAGTGCGTGATTTCCAGGTGTGTTATGGAATTAGACTCTTGTTAATTCCTTTGAATCTGCTGGCTCACTCACACTGTTGACAGTAGATAATGGCCAGTTTAGTGAAAAAATACAGAGTTATAGTTGAGTAGTATGTTTTTGAGACCTACTGTTGAGATTGAGTGTTTGTGCAGAGAGATGGAAAATTTGAAGCTAGGAATGGGATCCAGAACTTCTGATCTGTCACTGAGAGTCACTTAATGGAATTTGCATTGCTGTGGTGTTCCTAGCATGTCCAGTCGCGTTCTAATGAGAAGGTAGTCTTTCTCTAGAAACATCATCTTAAGGACATTTATTTTATTCTTCTGTGAAATAAACTACATAGTTAACGCATTTAGGCAAAGTTATTTCAGTTCCTTTAAAAACACTGACTACAAAGGTTTTTATCTTCTTCTTGAGGAATTGTGTAGCAGGCAGCAGAAAGAAGAGAGCAAGTCAAAGCACTTAATAGACTCCCCTGGTTTTTGTCCCTCTGTAGAGGAAACAGCGGTGCTGTCAAGTTGTCGCTTTCCTGTTTATTCTTTCCAGACAGTGAGCATGGCATAGGAAACATGGGCTGTGACAGCCTAGAGGACAGAAGTTATTTTGCCATTCTGTTAGTAAGTCCTTTTCATAAATGTGTTGCCATGGGGCCACATCCCCGAATCCAGTCTTGCTCTCCACAGTTAGTATCCCCTCAACTCAGTGGTGCACAGCTGTACGCTTTTCTGGCTGGATACCACTCGGCTCTGTCTGAAGTTTTCTGTAAACACCATTGCTGGCTTTGTGACAGGCCTGAACAGAGGTGCCCTTTTACTGCTCCTTCTCTTCAGGAAGTCCAGTCAATTAGTCCAAGGCAAAACCATAGATTACATTTTAGTTTCTTTCATCCTTAAAACATTGCCAAGTCCTGACTCTGTGACCTAAGTCATTTCGGCTGAAATGATTGATCTCCAGTCTAGAAACAGTTTGAAAGAATATGCTGGGACTTTGGAAGTTATGGATTTAGATGTAGCTAAAGCTGTAGGAATATTCCTGTATTCAGTTTGTCACAGTCTTTCTGTCACTTGAGTAGCTGGATTTTTCTGGTCCTTAACCTGTAACCGGTTTGTGTTTGTAAAGAACTAGTTTCTTGGCTGGTCTGTCTAATCTTCAGGATCATCTAATGCCAGACCTGTTTGGACACATACCTTGTTCTTTAACTGTTGCTTGCTGTGGTGTCCTAGTACCAGAAAACTGAAGTATGTCATGAGACACTGCGTTTTTTTTCTCTTATTTCCACTGAATGTGGCATCAGAACACTCTCTGATGTGACATCCTTGAGTGCTGCTGTGTTTGGAAAGGTTTTGGAACCACAGGTGATCCCATCCTTAGATGAATATAATACTGACCCCTTATATTTGATTTTTTTAAAAGTTCTGCATTTCTAATGCCATAGAATTTAAAATCAGAGGAGGGGCAGGATCCCACTTGAGTCTGATCTGGCAAACAGCATTTGATGTTTTGTAACCTCTAGAGAGAGGTGTTTCAAACCCCATTTTCTGCAAGTTCAGCATACAAAACCTGACTTTGATAGTTCAGTTCTTGGGAACAAAATCCGCTGTCCTAAGGACTAACAGAACCTGAGTTGCCTTGGTTTGCCTACAGCATGAGTAGATGTGCAGTGGGGCTAAAACCTGGATATACAGTGGCAAAGCGGACTTCACAATATTCTTTAAGTAACCTTTCTTCCTGAATGTTTTTGGAAGAGTGGAACAGAGCCTGTGAGCTGAGAGCTTGTCTGTGCTAAAGAGCAGTCTCCAGAATCAACTGAACTTGCAATGGAAAGGAAGAACATCCCTTTTTTTTCCTTAATTGGTAGAGTCTAAAATCTCTAAATGTTACTGAACAAGCGTCAAGTAATAGCTGTGATTTTTTAATGAAAATAATAGATAAATCTGTAAAAATATTACTTCTCTTGTCTCAAAATAGTGTTATGAATAACTTTTTTCTTTCAGTAACTGCTTTAGTAAGAAAAAAATGAGTGTCTTGTGCTGCAGAATAAAAAAAATGGATCTCTCTTCCTCCTTGTAGCATTTTAAAAATAAATTCAGAAAGAATGACGCATTTTCGTTGCTGTCTGGGACTTAGGCTCCCCTGGTCTGTCAGGTTGCAGCTCTCTGCTGAGCAGCTCTCTGTGTTTTACTTCCAGCTGACTCGGCTCTGTAGTTCTGCCTCCTGCTTTTCTACTATGGGAAGCCCATCCAAGGAGCAATGCTGAGGCTTCTCTGCACTTTCTGTTACCTTAGTCTGCATTGTATTTTTTAGATACCTAAAATGAAAACAAAAATTTTCCCAGACTTACATTTTTCTGACTAGCTTGTTTCTTTCCTGTATTTTCCATGAAGCGTGGGAAAACAGAATGTGGCTGACCTTCATCTGCAAGGATTTATCCACTCCAGATAAGAGAAGTTGCCAGCATTGCACCTACCAAATGAAGGGAGTTGAATGCCTCCAGCAGTTTTGTTTGGAGTCAATATCACCAGAGGCTCCCCAAAATACACTGTCTGAAGATTTTTTGTTTTGTTTTGTTTCTCAAAGCCCAACAAATACAGAAGTGATCTTCAGCCAGATGTCCCCTTCTAACTGGGTTATATGTGGCTTCATAGCTGACATTGCCTGTTGGTACTGGTGCTTAACTTTAAATTAGGTACTGGTGCTGGACTTTAAATTAGCCAGTGTGCTTTAGTTCTTCATGTAGGAATAACATAAGAGGAAGGTATTCCAAAAAATTTAGAGCTGGAGAAAGATAATTTTTTTTTTTCCCTCCAGTGTTTTGAGATGGTGAAGAAGGGATGTCAGTTTTTCTCCAAGGTGCATGCAAACTAGAGAGCCAGCATGTGCTTCCTGTCTCCAGAGTGCAGTATCTCTAGTAGGAAGAATTTTCATGTTCGAAACAGAGGTCTGATATGCCACAGAATTTCAGATCTTCATTTCCTCATCTTTTTCATTGACTGAAAAAATTGCCTGATGCTAAGAAAAGGAAATGCATTCTATGCTTCCTAAACTAAATTCTTAAAAATGTCTCTTTCCACCCCAGGAGTCTTAGTACATGATCATGCTTTCTTTTGTTTTTCCTGTCTAATAAAGCAGACATCCTAAACAGACTTCACCAAATACCATCTTGTATTTTCGGATTTTAGGACTCTTAAGAAGGAAGATTCAGTATACCTTTCTCTAGTACTTGAAAACTTTCCTTTTTATAGATAACACCACAATTTCAGGTTAACACTGGGTAATAATATCATTGAGGAAATGGCATCACTATGGTTCCTATGAGAATTCTGGTGCTACACAGCTGAAACATTTCGGTGATGGGCTGTCTTATTAGGGCAAGTCAGCAGTGAAAGTAGCATCCATGTTAAGTCTTGGCATACTAGTGTATGACATGGAAATCTTGGTGTATAATGTAGAGTCTTTTTGTAAAAATATTTATATTGTCCTTTACTGACAGGGTTGCTCTTCATAAGTACTTGAGGATTTTATGTTTTGTTTTAAATATAACATAATGTAAATTGGGAACTAAAAGACTATCCTATCTCCTAAATTCCTAGTGGACTTATCCTTCAGCTCAAGCATAATTGTTTCTAGCCCTTCATACACTGACCTTGGCTCTCCAGAAGATGGATTCACGGGATAATGTTAACATTGCTAAGTTTTTTCTTGTTTATTCCTCAATGCTACTTTAAATTTTCATTGTTCCCTAATAGTAAGACTGCTGTATGTCGGATTAAATAAATAGATCTCAGTTCTTTTTATTACGGAAGTAGCAAATGTGTTTGGTTTATATAGCGTTTACATTATGCTTCCATTTAGCTTGAGACACTTCATGATACAGGAGTTTATTCTTTCTCTCTGCACACTTTTGCCTTCTTTCTGTTACATTTCCCTGCATCTCTTAAACTGCCTTTTCCTCCTCTGTCTTTCCTATCCATGTTCTAATTGCTTATATGCTTTGCTTCCTTCTGGGTTTTTTTTTTTTTTTGGTCTTTCCATCCCAAGGTACACAGGGACCTGGATTTCTTAAACCTCTGTCATGTTTCCTTCCTGAATTTCCATTTCTCTCCTAGGTTTCTATAACCACTTCTGGTGCATTTTTGCCTCCAAGGGAGCGAGATTTCAACCCTTTTATATTTCTGTGTTTCTAAAGACAGGACACATGTTCACTGGCCTGTGTTTTTTTGCAGTGAGACCAAACTTTGAGGAAGGTGGGACAGCGACGGCGGGGAGGAAACACGAATTTATACGCTCTGAGAGCGAGAACTGGCGCATCTTCAGGGAGGAACAGAATGGGGAAGATGAGGATGGAGGCTGGCGACTGGCTGGGTCACGGAGGGATGGGGAGAGGTGGCGTCCTCACAGTCCAGGTGAGAGCAGAGCTGGGCAAACATGCAGCCATGGTTACAGAGTGAGGGCAAAGGCCATGAGGAGAGGGAGGTGCCATGTTCAGAGGAAAAATAGGTTCATGTGGTTTTGGTCATTAAATACTGTTCTGGCATGTGTGGGGCTCTTGGTCACAAAATGATTAGCATAAAATTATGTGCCTTTTGTTTTCCTTTTAGCATTTTCAGTACCCTTACATATTTAAGGAAACAATACTTTTCAGGTGTGTACTTGTCTGTATTGTGTTCCAGGTATGTATGTACCTGGTAAAACAAGGGGTTTTTAATAGTACTGTTTCTTTGTGGCTGTGACAGTGAGGGGACAGAAATCACCCACATTGGACAGCATACCTTAGGCTGCAGAGTGACACTGACACTAAACCACTCTGGTCATTGACCTCTTTCTAGTTTTCCAGATGTGTTTGCAGTGCCAGGAAGCATCCTTGGAAAATCTCAAAATATGTTGCTTTATGCATTTTGTAGTTAGTTAGAGAATGTCTTGTCTCAATAAATTTCAAGCACCTGTTTGGTTTCACTCTTCCCTTCCCTGGCCTGACAGGGCAAGTCTGTTCACTTGCTTTCCAGCATTGCATTGCCGGAGTTGGAAGAGAAATACAAAGCACAGCTTGGTATTTCAGTAGTAGGACTGAAACATATTATATTCTTTTTTTCTTTCTCTTTGGAAAAGATTGTCATACCTGGTGTGGGATCCTGAGTTTGGCTATCTCTTGGCTGCAGAAGGCTTCTGGAGTACCAGGGGAGGATTAGGCTCTTCTACTGTTACATCTTCATAGAATAATAAAATGGTTAAGTTTGGGAAAGACCTTTAAGGTGGTTGAGTCCAACCATTGACCCAGCACTGTTAAGGCCACCACTAAACTATGTCCTTAAGTGCCACATCTACATGGCTTTTAAATCCCTCCAGGGATGGGGCCTCCACCACTTCCCTGGGCACTGTGCTAAGGCTTGACAACCCTTTAAGTGAAGAAATTGCTCCTAATGCCCAATCTAAACCTCCTTTCTGGTAGTTCTAGAGGGTGATAAGGTTCCTGTACTTGAGCCTCCTTTGCTCCGTGCTAAACTTGATAGGAAAGCAAAGAAAGCACAGGACATTTTTGGGGCTGAGGTGGACAACTTCTCTTCAATAAAAAAAAGTCCCAGTCGCTCTTACAATGGGTCTGTTGCCCTTTTCAACATCCCAGACTTTCAGTACAGTTATTGTTGTGAACAACCGTCACCTCTGTTCTGAGCTCTCTCCACAGCTGTGTATAACTCTGCTCTCAAACAACTGTTCTCTTGTACTAAAATTTAGCAGCGAGCCCAAGGCTTGATTTATCATCAGATGTTTTCTATTTAGAGCAAGGCTAAAAGGAAAATTTTGAAGAATATAATTTTCTTTTCCCCAGTGTTTGATCACAGTTGTTGATCAGACACTGCTACTTTGTTATCTAGTTGAGGTGACATCAGGCCAGCAACCTCATGATACAGCATGATACTCAGGAGTGGCGTGTTCTGTGAGTACCAGCCTGCATGCTTTAGCTTAAAAGGAAGTGTAGACCTCAAAGTTCAGGAGTTCATTCAGGTCTTGAACTTTTTTGGAAGATGTTCTGAGGAAGGTTTTGAAAATTCATCTCACTTCTGTCATGGAAAATATTACTGCTTATTTGAATTTTCAGTGTAATAGAAACTAACTGAACTGAACTTCCCTTACAAGCTAGTTTTAGTAGGTATCTTTGAAAGCCTGTTCGAAGACTTATGTGAATCTACAGAAAAGTTGCTAATATTGAGATAGCTTGAGCTGACAGCTGTATTGTCCTAGTTCCAGCTTTCATCAGAGCTGTATTTGAATTCTTCTCTTAGTAGTAGCCACAGAACTATTGAAATGGTTTTAATCATATTTTTGCTTTAAACAATGAGTTTAGCACTGCGTCTTTGTACTTATTCTGGTGTTAGGTGATAGTATAGTGATATGTCCTGCTAAAAATAGAGAAATGTGTTCATTTGTTTAGCTGGTCCTTCTGTTGTCTTGGCTCTGTGTACTCCCTGTTAGGATCTTTAGACTGGCTATAATATCTGCTAGAAGAGTGTGACCACAGATTTAGATTCACTGGCTGCTTCAAAATTCTTTCTTTTTCATTTTCATTTTTAACCATCTTTTAAAATTATTAATGTCTATAAAGCCCCTCTTTTTGTTGTTCTAATTCTTGCATTCATACAACGATTGCCCTTTAAATTTGCAAGGCAAGTTTGTTTTGTCAGAAACATGTACAAACCTGTTTTGCTCTCAAAACTAGTGACTGATCTATAGATGTTTATGGTTTTGGTTACCAAGTCAGCCTTAAGGAATAGGAATAATTTTTTCTTGCCTAGAATTTCTGATATGATTTTGTGTCTTTGCTTAAATAGCTGTTTAAATTGGTCTTTTCCCTGCATTTGAGAGAGGCCTTAGGCTGTACTCTCATATAAAGACTTTTTAGTTGCTGCTTTGTTTGAAAGGCTTTTCAAATTCATCTTGATTCACTCCACTTTCAGAATCAGGTACTGTGATTCAGCTAGAGCTGAATTTCTGGACCTTGTTCCTTGTGTTTCTTAAATATCTTGAAGCAACTAAAGTATATTGGAGAATCTTGCTCTAAAATTGAGTGAAGTAAGAGCTAGATCTATATATAATATATGCCAGAAAAAGTGTACTATTCTTTTCTTAAGTGTCTTGTTTAGCATTTAGTATTGTTTTAGCATATATTGAAAATTTCAGTGCAGAGTTAGAGAATATAACTTTTAAGAGATAAATAGCTATTAATAAGGCTAATGTGTACTTGGATTTCCTGAAGCAGCCAGTAGACCTGTCTTTTACCTACAATGTCACCAAAAATTGCAAGGGGTAAATTAAGCCTAAAATTGTCCTTACACTTGGAATCTTGAACGTTTAACTAGTGCCTTGTGATACTATAGGGCTGAACCTAAAGCTGTGTTTGTGTCCTAACTGTTGGTTAAAAAACTTCAGGGTAAGAATTCAGGTTTATCTCTACTTACGGCTTGCTTTAAAGGTTGGCAGCCTGATACTTCAGACCTCAATTATGGCCTATATTTTAACTGGGCTTTTACAAACACATTTTGTTACTAAGAAACAAGGGCATGTGTCTGGTATACCTATGTCTTTTTGCCTCTCCACGTAGCTCTGAAAATGCGGGGGTTGTAAAAGGTGGTGTGACTAAATCTCTGCAAGTAGACTACATGGTTCTTCCTTTGAACTTTGAAGATACCTGGGCTTAACAAAATGTATAGAATTCACCTTCAAAAGCCACATTTCTGGGTCTCACTTATGAAGAGCTGCACTCCTGGTATTGGCATATGAAGTATGGAAAAATAGAGGCTCCTATCAATGCAGGGTCTCTAGATGGCCCATTTATGGCTGTTTAAGAATTTTTTAATCCTGAATTTTCCTATTCCACACAAAAGAGAGCTGAAGAAGAGATGCTCAGCCATTTGTGAGTGCTAGGGTAGGAAACAGGCAGAGCTGTTTATCCGTACACTATGGCATTGCCAGGTTGAGGCCATAGCTCTGTTTGTCCCCCTGCTAGGAGCCCTGACATGGACATTGCTGCTTGTCATGAGGAGCTGTCTGTCCAGGGACTCAATCAGAAATGCTGTCTGGTTGTCAACAACCTCTCGCACTTAAATCTTTTTCCTTAATAACATTAAAAGATTGCCTCAGAACACTGATTTGATGGTTTAGTACTACTTTCTTTGCAAGGCATAACTAGAAGGTTAAGTTATCCAGTGGAATTATTCCGTATGTGCAAATAAGCACATATGGAATAGTGAAGGCCTTGTTGAAGTCTAACATTCATGTTTTCTTGGTAAAATTTAAGATTGAAGTTCATAATGTTTCTGGAAGGAGTTTGTTTTACGTTTCCTGTATTTGTGAGACAAAGGTGGATTTTTGCATGACTAATATTAATAGGGTATTAAGGGCAGTGTGGAAGCATTCCTCAGTCATGAAACAGGACTATGTTTCTCCCCTTTACTGTGATTTTTATTTTGGTAGCCATTTGATACTGTGAGGCTGTACTGATTATGGTGCACAGATTCTTGGAGCAAAAAAAAGAATTTACTTTTTATTTTTTTATCCAGTAGAGAACAGCCACCACGAAAAGCACTAAGGTGCCTTCATTTTTGCTTTGCACCTTTGTGATAAAGATGGCTTGTATTGCTTGGAAAGCTGTGTACAATCCTTTCACTCCCAATTTGTTTTCCTTAGCAGCCAGTTCTTTACAGCTTAAATAACATTATTGCACTCAGAGGATTTGAAGCTTGGCTGAATGAAAGTGTCTTCTGAATATGAAGTTTATACTTGATTTGGGAAAGTTTTCCCACTTCTTATCTTTCCAAGTTTTGATATTCCATGGCTAAAAAAAAACCCCAAACATTCAAGAGGCTGACCAGTCCTTTCAAAGGTATATGAATAGTTGTCACTCCCATTTCTCATGTATATGCACAAAAGCATATCTGAGGGCAAGAGGCAAAAACATGGGTGTTTTGTTCAGGGTGAGACTTCTGCAGAGTCCCTGAAGGAAAATACAGAATCTTACACATGTAAAGGTTCCAAAAAAAGACTTAAGTCAATGATGGCTGGTAAATTCAATTGGCAACTAGTGTTGCTTTTCTTATTTTGCTGCCTATTCTAGATTTTGTAGTCCAGCTTTTTTATCCTTATGTGGTTTTTAATGCTTACTCCACAATTTAAAATGTGGGGATATACAGTGGACAGTATTTGAAAGTCTCCTGCTTATTGGCAAGATGCTCCTTTTCTTTATCTTGTCCTTGAAGTTGCCTGTTCATAGGTGGTCTGTACCGTGTAGGGGCTTTCTGAATTGCTGTCAGTGTCTCCTTGTGTTGTCCCCACCTGTTGCGTGAGCGCTGCCCCGGGACCATGTGGTAAAGCTCCTTTCCCCGCCTTAGATGGCCCTCGTTCCGCAGGCTGGCGGGAGCACATGGAGCGACGACGGAGATTCGAGTTTGATTTCCGGGACCGAGATGACGAGCGGGGCTATCGCCGCGTGCGCTGCGGCAGTGGCAGCATGGAGGACGACAGGGACAGTCTCCCTGAGTGGTGCTTGGAGGATGCGGAGGAAGAAATGGGCACGTTTGACTCCTCTGGAGCATTTCTCTCTTTAAAGGTGAAAAGCTGCTTTGGGCCCTTGGGCCATTTGGAGTAGATGTCCTGTGATATCAGGTGGGTTATGGATGCTTGTGTTGACTTTGCAGAAGGTGCAGAAAGAACCAATACCGGAGGAACAGGAGATGGACTTCCGACCTGTGGAGGAAGGGGAGGAAAGGTCTGATTCTGAAGGGAGCCACAATGAAGAAGCCAAAGATCATGAAAAGACCAAGAAAGAGGGGGAGAAAACAGAAAAAGTAGTGGCAGGTAAGGGGGACTTCTTCTTCAACTGTCAGTGTAGAATTTCTGTTAATTCAGTTACTTAGAACTGTGCCCTGTTACAGAAGCAGTGGAAGAAACAGCTCAGGCGTCATCTCCAGCTGCCAGGTCAGACACCCCACCAAAATCCCAGCCTCCAGACCCACTGCAGACAAACCTTTTTGAAAGGAAGGAAGAGTCTGTGTCAGAAAGAACAGAAAAAGCAGAAGATAAAGAGAATCGAGTGGAGAATACACTGTCAGCCAAAATGTCCAACAGAGGGGAAGGTAATAAACCTGACAGACAAATTCAGTAGAGTTTCCATTACTCACTATGAGTAGTCTTGGCCCCTAAAAAGAGGCAAGGACTGGATTATGGTGATGGAAAGCCACAATTCACTGACTGGTCTATAAATATAGGATTTGTTGGATATGCCATCTCAAATGCTTGCAGTGCACTGATACTTCACATTAAAATGGGGTCTGGAGAAACATGAGCTAGTTGTGGATGTGCCTCAGTGTGGTACAGCAGAGTCGTCTGGACAAATGTGTGTGGCCAGGAAATGGGATATGCTGAAATGTGCCGAATTCTGCACTGATAGAACTAAACTGTTTGTTCCTTGAAGTTAGGTTGGGTGCCTGTGCTGTAAGCAATACATTCAGGAAGATCTGAAAATACTTTTGCTTTGGTGCTAAATTTGGGCCATTGAATATTCTCTGCATTAAGTTCTTAAAAGTAATTGTCATTTATGTTAAAGATAATGAACTAACTTCAACATTTTTCTTTAGATTTGGCTTCTCTTGCTCAACCTTTGCCACAGATTTCTGCAGACACAGCTGCTTCTGCTCATCTTTCTCCTCCTGTTTCCAATTCAAATCCTGTTCTGCGGCCAGTTCAAACACCTGTCACAGCTGCTCCAGGCATGGGCAACATTCCCACTGACCCAGATGATGAAGAGGGCCTCAAACACCTAGAGCAGGTAAAATTTCTCAAATTCCTCTGTTGTTGACAGTCGTGAGACTGGAGGAATGTGGAATGCAAAAAACATTCGAAGCCCATAAAATCAGAAATGCAGCTGAAACTTCACTCTCCACAATGTACACTGGAAGCTTTTTTTTTTTTTTGCAAATAATTCAAGCTTTTGTGTTTTTCTGGATCAGGGTGCTATACCCCGTGTTAAAGACCATAGTGCTTATGACAACTGTCAAGTAGTATTATGATTTGCCTTGAAAAATTGTGTATGTCTGTTAAAACCCCCAAACAAACAAACTATCAAACAAACAAAAACCCAACCAAAAATCCTGTAAGTGAAGCACAAGACTGTGTTGGTGAAAGTGTAGTGACTGCTGAGATGTAGAACCTTCTTTGTGCTCATGCTCCCATGCCTGTTTTATTTTTCACTGTGGTACTGTGTGGAGCCTCCTTGGCAAGTTGTTCTAAAGCTTTCCTTAAGCAGGTGAACTGTGCTTGTTCAGGATTCTGCCAGCTGGTAGACAGAGCTCCACGTAGCAGTCACTGCTGTCCTGGGGCTGCCTGTCATTCCTGGTACACACTGGAGCACTGGGTAGCACAAAGTGGTTGTTTGACACACTCATTTTCAAATCCGTAAGCTCCCATCTAACGCTCTTATTTCTTGCTGGTTTTGATGTCTCCTGCAGCAAGCAGAAAAAATGGTGGCATATCTGCAGGACAGTGCCCTTGATGATGAAAGACTAGCAGCAAAAATTCAAGAGCACAGAGCAAAGGGTTCCTCTATGCCGCTGTTCCATGAAGCCATGCAGAAGTGGTACTACAAAGATCCACAAGGAGAAATTCAGGGTAGGTCTGTGCCATTTACACTTCCTCTTTTGTTTCACGGAATTGTTAAAAGAGTTCTTCACAGAATTACCACCAACAGATGCCAGTGCTTGTTTTTATAGAAGCAGCATAGGGAATTTACCATTCTAGAATTAGGTTTTGAAAACATCTTCAACCCATTACTGCCCCCATGAGCTCAGCAGGCCTAACGTCCAGAACTGTGCTTTATCGAGGCTGAGGTTTGCTGTCATTTTACGTTTCTTTAAATTAGGTTAGACTAAAACCTGTTTGACATGCCAGTAGTTCCTCAGATTTCCAGAAAACAGTGGAAACAAATGAAGAATGTGACCACTCAAGTAGCTTATTGTGAAGAATCCACAAGAAACCTTGAAATCAGTTTTCTAGACTCAGCCTGATGATGTGGAGTAGTCAGCAAAGGGTGGTTTGTTTAGAATCAAGGGTAAAGAGGAATTAAGTTTCCACCAGCCAGTGCTTGTGCAGAATTTCAGTTTAAATTGCACTTGCAGCCAGTGCATTGTTAGTTCATATAATAGAGAGGAACTGTTTCCTGCTTTCAGTTTCTGCTTGAGAAATTTTTTTTTCAATGAAATTTGGAAATCTTTGCTTTCGGAAGGTACTTTTCTTTTGAAGGTCCCAGGGCTCTGTTTTAGCAGCTACTTATCTGCTTCCCAAAAGTGCAGTTAAACAGTGAATTCCTTCCTTGCTGTACTTCACACTGTGTAGTGTGAATGGCTTCTCAGCTGTGAACTCCGGATAGGATTGGTGGGGATGTTGTTTGTGGGATCTGTGCCAATCTCTTGTCTGCAGGTATTGCACATCTTTAGGGTCTTCTTCTCACCCCTTTAAGTTTAAAGAATGTTAACCATAAAGTGCTTTTATTTGCTCGGTGTATGTCAGTCACTGCTGGGTGTTTATTGCTGAGTGATGATCTAAATATTTTTGTTGTTGGATTAGGTACTTCCTCAAATGTGACGTCAAAAAGTAAACACTTCATAGAACTTCTTCTTCTTGGGATAGCCTCTTGTGGTTTCATATTCTGTAGGAGGAGTTGCCTCCTAGAGATACTCCGTACAGAGAAGGCAAGGGTTACTGAATATTCCTGCTTTTGAGAAGATGTTTTTGCGAAACTTACTTACGTGGTTCTTACTTGGTTAAATAATATTTTTTACACTGGCTTTTTATCTATTTGAATAGGTAAAATTAGTATAGAAGGCCTCCTTTGAAAGGAATGACTGAAGTCTTTCTCAGAAAACAGAGGAAGAGAAGGAAAAGTGTAGATTTTTACAAAGGAAAGAAACTGCATCCTCATTATCTTCAAAATGTAGTTGTTCACTCAGAGGTGGATCTGTTCATCTGCTAAGTTCCGGAAGCAAAACTTGTGTAAAACATGAGAGTTCCTCTGATTTGAAGGCAAGAGTTGAAGCAGGCTAAGATTGTTTAATTATCTGTGCAGTGCAGTGGGCAAAGCAGCACTTGTGGTTTGACCACTGTCAGCCAGCAGGCACTGCTGAGCTCCAGAGTGGAAGCTGCAGCTGCTGTGAGCCTGAAGCAGCGAGTGCTGCTGGAGGGCAGCAGGGAGATTAGCTGGACCAAGCCCCCCCACCACTGTGGCTGCTTGGCTTTTAGCCCAGAGCTGACCTGTCTCCCTCCAAAGCAAGGTGAAAGCCATCATGCACTTTTCCTGAGACTGTGGGGCAGTGCTGTAGCCCCCATGGAGATGTACATGGACACTCCAGCCTTGGATGAGCAGTGTCCCCACGAGTGGGTGAGGCAGACAGTGTCTGGTGCTGGGCACTGTGTGACCTTAGCCAGCTCCTTGTTTCCAATATGCTGAACCTGGCCTGGCTTCCCCTTCCCCACAACGTGTGTTGGTTGATGTGATTTCAGGTCCATTCAGTAATCAGGAGATGGCAGAGTGGTTTCAGGCTGGATACTTCACGATGTCGCTGTTGGTGAAGAGGGCCTGTGACGAGACTTTCCAGCCACTTGGAGACATCATGAAAATGTGGGGCAGGGTTCCCTTCACTCCAGGCCCAGCACCGCTTCCACATCTGGTAACTATGTGACAGTTACAGTATTCAAATAGTCCTCAAACAAGTGGGAATTGAATTATTTAGGTGTCATCTGCTCTGTCTTGGAGTTGCAGGTGTTCCAGCACCAAAGTTGAACTTGGTGTTAGATTACTTTTGCAGGAGTAGAAAAGACACGTAATTTAAAAACGTTTGGTTTGCCATGTTTGTGGCTAGGAGGCTGGGTCCTGTGATGTGTAAAAGTGCTGTGTATTTCACAGGCTTTGTAAATCTTGATCTTGGTCAAGGTTTTTATCTGTTTTCTTTTTTTTTTTTTCTTTCTGGTCAAAATACAACTTTTACATTTCTTGCATTTGCAATCTACTACTCTTAGTACATATGTTATTGAAAAAGAATGTTTTATCCCTAAACATAGGGCGAGCTGGACCAAGAGCGACTGACTAGACAACAAGAGTTGGCTCTGATCCAAATGCAGCACCTCCAGTATCAGCATCTTTTAATACAGTAAGACTTCCTGTCCCAGAGATCTTCCAGGGGCTGTGTTCTGCTGTGCATTTTTAGTTATCTGGATTCAGCTGGTTGTTGTTTCCTTGGGCAATGGGGCTGGGAGTGCTTCACCTCCAACAGCAATAGCTGCTTCCACAAACACCAGAGATGTTGATAGTCTACAGGATTAGGGCAGTGTGGCTGCCCCTGGCTCACTTTTCAGAGTCCTTCTCAGTGTCACACGTAGCTACTTTGGTGAGACCTGCTTTATAGGTGGCTTTTATGGTCAGACTGAATCCCAGCTGTCCTGGCAATGACCTTCAGATGTTATGTCAGGGAAAGGCTACACATCTTTGGAACTGGGGATGGAGAAGGCAGAACTTATCTTTGGTCTGCCTGCTCAGCTCTTTGAAGATCAGTGGAAGGTCCTGCTGGGCAAAGCAGTTTGTCATCCATTTTGCCAAAGCTGTCAGTTGTTCACTTATGGCCAGTTCCCGACAGCTTGTTTTGCTGCAGCTTGGAGGAAAGAAAGCAGTCAGACTGCTTGTTCAGGGGATCCTGAAAGCATGTGTCCTGATTATAGTTTTTCAATACTGATTGTCAGCTTATGATTGAATGAGGCAAGAGCCTGCTCCTGTACTAGGCAATGCCTTGACATACTGGGGAAGAGACTGATTGTAGGTGGGCAGTGATGAAAGCCAGATTAATTTGAGCTAATGTTATGGAATTGTGACAAAAAAGGAAAGTAATGTTGCCCAGCTTACAAGAGAAACTTGGGGCAATAATAGCCAGGTGACATAGCTGAGGGTGAAGAGGAGTCTGGTTCTGCTCATGTGAGCCAACTGGCTGTATTCATGCATTTTGGTTCTTGCCAAGGTCCAGTTCTGTGGTTTCCTCTAGTATTTAGCATGTGCATTGTATGGGTCAGTGAGCATTAGTCCCAGAGCATGAATCTGTCTGCAACTTGGGCGTAAGTGAACAAATATCATTTATCTGTTTCTCTTTTGAAGACAACAGTATGCACAGATGCTGGCTCAACAGCAGAAGGCAGCCCTCTCATCCCAGCAGCAGCAGCAGCTCGCTATTCTCCTGCAACAGTTCCAGGCCCTGAAGATGAGGTGAGCTAGCCCAGGCTGTTGTTCCTCCTGTACTCTAATTTGTATATAACAATAATTACATCTTGTCAGCTGTCTGTCCTAGATAAGTTTGCTTGTATTTTAGGATTATGTATTTTAAAGATGGTAATGAGACTATGCGTATGTATCAGAATAATAGGAAACAGTTTCAGGATATGGTGTACTTCTTTATATATGTAGCCTTTGCCTCAGAGAGTGTTTATGGAAATGAGGAGTTGAAATTGTAACTGTGTGGCAGATGTGTTGTGCTGGTCACCGAGGGGCTTTGCCTGTTCTGCGGTACTGGATGCTTGTTCCTCAAACTGGCCTCTAAGCAACAAATGTAAAACTGTAGCTTAGCCCTTGACTTAGCAGCAGGGGTGAGATCAGCAAGAACTCTGCAAGCAGCTAGTGTTGTCCACACCATATTTTTGTTTTAAATAGAGGTGTGGAAGGAAAGCAGTGTGTTACAAGTTACTGAATCTCATGCGTGTTCAGAGCACTCCTCTCCCTGGAAGTGGCATGTTGACTCTTCCTGTTGGTATTACAGAATATCTGAACAGAACATGATGCCACCTGTTACAAGGTCTGTGTCAGTGCCGGACACTGGCTCAATATGGGAACTTCAGTCAGCCTCACAGCCTACAGGTAAGGCACTTAGCCTGGGTCAGGTCTCTTGGGAAAAGTCCATGCATTAGGAGTCAGCATCTTTGAGATGATCCCTCCCTTTTTGACACAAGGGGAAATTATTTCTGTATTGTGATGTTTAACTGGATCAGCCTACTTTGCCTTGCAGTATAAGTTCATTTGAGAGTGGTGAAGTATATGGTAATTTTTCCAATGGTTATGGGAAGCCTAGATCTGAAGGGATTGTTCTATTTAAGGGTGTTCTGCTCTGATGGGAGGAGGAGTTGGACTAGCTGGTTCTTCTGTAGAATTTCTCAGGAAACCCAGCCTTCCTTCAGTCATGGACAAGCCTTGTTCTGCAGGAAGATAAGGTGGCCCTCTACTGATGGAATTGGAAGTGTTAACATGATTTTAGTTCCAAAAGCGTAGTAACCAGCATACACAAGATTCTCTCCTTTCAGTTATGTTTTGTTCATGTGCTTATTTTTGCTTGTCAATGTTTGTTTTCTTCATTGTCTAGTCTGGGAAGGAAGCAGTGTCTGGGATCTGCCCATTGATACTGCAGCTCAGGGACCAGCTCTAGAACAACTTCAGCAACTCGAGAAGGCCAAAGCTGCAAAGGTCAGAAACTGTTTCGTACTGTAAGAAGTTGGGATTGCTCTTCTGCAATATAATTGTGGTTCTTGAGCCAGTGGAAGACCGAGCTCTTCAATGGATGATTTTGACTAGATTTTCATGGAAAACACTATAAAGAGAATAGGGTTTATAAAAACAAGTTCCGAAATCCTTGTGGACAGCTGTTTGGAAACCATTGCTGTGGAGGTACTACTGACCTCTGAAACAGTGGTCATGTTCTACATTTGTGATTAAAACCTCTTCACTAGCCACCTCTGTTTTAAACTGAGATCATCATGAGCTGCCAGGCCAAGCCCTGAGTTGCGACCGGGTTGTTCTCTTAATTCTTGTGATTTTCACTAGAAGTGGTTTGGGGAATCATAAGAGTCCTATTTGCCAGGGTTATTCCACATGTACTCTAGTACTAAATTATTTTTGTGAGTTTGAACCTGTATGACTGTACCTTTCTTGAAAATTATTATTCTATGATGACTGCAAGGAAACTCACTACTTGCTTCCAGAGTTAGAGGATATTTTGAGGAGCTGATGTAGAAAGACTGACTAGAGAACTGGTGTTTGTTACAAACAGAAATTGTCCAAAATTGTTCTAGACTGTTTCAGGAATCTGACCCCAGTAGGCAGCCAGCTGATAGGTAAAATTGCAGTTAAGGGAGAGCATCTCTCAGAGGCTTCACCTGTTAAGCTGTTACTATAATTTCAGCAGAGTTGCCCTAAGAAATGGTGTAGGAATACGTTACCTGCATCTGAGTATAGTTTTATGTGAATTGTAGCTAGAGCAAGAGAGGAGAGAAGTGGAAATGAGGGCCAAACGAGAGGAAGAGGAGAGGAAAAGGCAGGAGGAGCTTCGGAGGCAACAAGAAGAGCTACTTAGGAGGCAGCAGGAAGATGAGAGGAAACGACGGGAAGAAGAAGAACTGGCCCGCAGGAAGCAAGTGAGTTTCCTCAATGTAGTTAATCTCTAATTAATTATAATACTTTATAAAACTCACTTTAAGAATCCTGTGAGGTCTAATTAATCCTTGGTAGGTGTGTATGAAGACAGTTTTAATATTTTTCATGTGAGTATATTAAATTTTGATTCTTCCGTTCTTGATTTTTTTAAGAGCCCAAACCGCATCTGAGAAATGGGCTTTGATGCTTCTCTTTAAGATAGGTTTCTGTTTGTGATCACAGGGCCTTTATTCCGTGTGGAATATTCTCTCTCAACTTTTTAGTGTCAATGTTAGACTTTAGTTAGTTGACCAATTACTGCACGTTTTAATCTTTATTTGCCATTTATGCAGTCAAGTGTTTTATGAGGATATGTTCTGGAGTAGATGGAGCTTGAGCAGCTGTTTCAAATGAATAAGAGGTGGAGGGCTATAGTGGAAAATAAGTGATGTGACATTCAGCTTATTTTTCCCCTGTTGTTTTTTTTTTTAACTTAGTAAATTATTTTTTGGAATAAATTATTATCTGGGTAATAGTCTTTCAGCTTTTTTACTTGAGTTGATACGTGGGAAAGGAAGGGATGTAGTTTGGTCAGGCATATTTCTTAAAAAGAATTATGTAGTCAGTGTTGCAGTAGCAGAATGAACGTAGGAATTGTAGTATGTTCCTAATCTTCCAAGAATACAAAATGGAGACATTATTAGTTTGGCATTTTGAGCACTTACTTCTGAATTCTGAATGGAAGAAAATGTAGCTGTTCCTTAAGTGTTGCAGCAGGGAAAGGCAGTGAAAGTTAAAGTTTTCACTCTGCCTGTGAAGGATAAGGGCAAGCACAAGGCTGAGCTTGTTCACTAAGGAGTTAGTCAGTAAATGTCCTGAAAAGTACCACATGAATAATAGGCAAAAGTACTAAATAATTCTGTCCTTTTTAGTATTTCTTATGAGCTTAGGTAGGCAGTTGTAAAGCGTGTTCCTGCTTTAAGGATCAGACACTTCAGAGGAAGCCTCTAGAATCTCTAGTTTTGTTTGGAAGTTGGTTGTAGATCTCAGTTCACTCAGGGTTTGGATTTTGTCACAGAAGACTGATTTTAATTGGCACAGTATGATATGTGGATAACTTTCATGGTATCTTTTGGAATTAAGTCTGCAAATAAATGGCTCCTTGCTTTAGTGTATCTACTTTGTGTGCAGGAAGTCATTATGTTGTACAGTGGAAAAGCATCCTCCACTTGAGGTAAAACTAGCATTGAAGCAATAATATACTTAAAAGTTTAACTTTTGAGATAGATTGCTTTAGATCTGGTTCAATAACAAGAACTCGTTTTTCAGCTGATCACCTGGTAACTCAATGTGTGTCATCTGTGCTGGCTTCAAGTAGACTTGAGTTGTTTCTTTTCACTCTAACCGTTTTGCCTCTGTGTATAACAATGTCTGTTAAATTCCAAAGTTTTGTTGTCCACTTTGGATTTGTACAGTAAACAGTCTGACTGTCCCATTCTGAGATGCCATGGGAAATAACTGTTTACACGAAGGAAGCAGAACGGGGTTGAAAAGCAGTAACAGCAAGTATCTTAGTTCAATACCAATGCAATAATTGCCACAATGCTTAATTCTGAGTAGTAATATCTTGAAAAGGTAACAAAGAGTTTAAGCACTTCTCTGGAAAGAGAAAATAACATTGTATTCTGTATTTGAAAAAAAGAAAATGGTCTAATATTTGAATCTGACTTCTGTACTGGAAGGCATTGTAGAATCAGGGATGAACTGATTTATTAGCATGGATTTATGCAGAGGAGATGATGCTTAACAAATTTGATTAACTTCTTTTGAGGAGATGACAGTGAGAGCTGAGAGGGGTGAAGCAGTAGACTTAATCTGCCTGGACTTCAGGAAGGCTTTTGATGTAATACTGCATAAAAGACTAGTATATAAGGTTAGTAAATATGCTGTTGATGGTGAATTCTAAATAAAAAAAATAACTAATAGAAATTCAATTCTGTAGGATGAAATGTCATACCAAATGTTGAATTCAGTTCTGTTCACAGTTTTCATCAATTACTTTGCACTGTAGAATTTCAAACGGTAATGCCCAGCTTGTGTAGCTCCTGTATTTTGTTTTTGTCTCTGGTCTGGTATCTTCTATTTTGTACTAATTGATTGCTTTCAGGAACAAAATTTGAGGTTTAATAACCAGCTAATAATTGTTTTCTCTGAATTATGTCATTAGTGCTCCCTTTAAAATACCTATTTCAAAGAGGAGAGCAAAAAGATTTGTGAGCCCTAGTAATATAGACAAGCAGAATTGCAGGTGTCACTAACTGCAAAAAATTCTTAATTTTATTTAAAAATCCAGAGTCTGTTGAACTGGGGATTGCTGCTTAAAGATTTTTTTCTTTGCAATATTACAGATATTTTGAAAGATCTGAAATGAGCTGTCTGTACAGCAAGATGTGTATGTTTGAAAACAGTTATTAAGAAAGATGCTAAAGAACACTGGGAATGTCTTGGAGCAGGAGTCTATGACCATGGGAACACTAAGAGCCAAAGAATTGATTGTTTCCCATACCAGTCAGTGGCAGAAAGCTGGAGCTTTGAATGGTTTTGGTTACATGCTCAAACAAAAACATCAAATAATAAGATACAGAAGTAAATATTAAGACAACCTTTTTTATAGCTGTGAAGAGTCAGAAAAAAGGCTGTGGTTCCCAGCTTTTCGTATCTTACAGGTTTTTTTTTTTCTTCATGTCAGTACAACACTGTTCATCTTTAGTTCTGATGGGGAGAGAAGTCTTTTATTGCTGTCATTCAACAATGTCTCTCCTGGCATGCCTGAGCAAGAAAGAGATCGGTGCAGCTTTCTTAATGGCAATTCTAGCCTCATTTCCCAAGGGGGGGAAGTAGGGCAGAGATGTCACTGAAGTGCTGTCCCACAGGACTTGGTGATTTTGCTCATCTCTCCCAGGTACTATGTGCTATGTCAGTGAGAGCTCCCAGCCTGGCTGGCATCTCTCTCCTGAGCTGAGATCCTGCTTTGTGGTCTCCAGGCAAACAAGAGACTGGCACGTCTGGCCTACTCAAGTAGCCTTTTTAATAAAAGATACAGCAAGCAGAAATGTTTCAGCACTTGTGTTGGGGACACTTGATTACTGTGACTTGACTGCATGTGTCCAATTAATACAGTCACAGGCCCAAATTTCAAAAATGGTTCAGGTGGTGTGTGTTACACTTGATTTGATCGATGAGAAAATGAATCACAGACTATTGTTCTATGTCCAGCTAGTGGAAGAAAACCACTTACTGCACTTGTATCTAGCACCAAACCGCTTAAGTGATATTCAGGAGTATGAATGAATTGTTGGTTTGCAGCCAGCAGCTGTTCAGTGCCATGGGATTGGTTATAAAAGATGTTCTGTCTACTGACAGTTTTATTGCAGGCATCTGGAGTTCATTGTCAGAGAAAAACCCAGTGCAGTTGTGTAGGGAACTGTAGTGCAGTTTATCTGTGTTGTGTATACGTGAAGCTTTGGAGTCAGATTGAATACAAGGGTCTTAGTTTTCACAGTTAACTTCCTCCGTTTGTCAGAGTTTACATCCATGCTGCACAATTAGTCCCCGATCATCCTGTGAATAATGTATTGCTTATAAAAAAACTTGTAGGAGTATGATTTCAGTAGTGATCATTTTTAAAAGGAAAAATAAAATTATAAAAGCCTAAAAAAGTTTTTATCCAAAAATTAAGATGTTCAGGTTGAGCTGGTAGGTAAGTCAGAAAGAGACAACAGAAGGGGTGAAAAGTAGGGTGGCCCTAACTCAGTTGCTGGACATCAGAGGTCAGAAAAGGCTGCAAAAACTAAGGCTTTCTTATGCAAGGGAAAGTCAGAACTGGTGGAAGAGGTCCCCAGGTGGGATCCCATTTAACAATATACAGGAAGCTGCTTGTCCCCTATTCTTCGAAAAACCCAAGTAGCAGAATGGAAAAAATGTCTGTTTATGTTGATAGGAAAGGGTGCTGATGTTTAATTTTTGAGTTAAGTAAATAATTTTACTACTTGGAAAACAAAACATATAGTTTATTGGAAGCTATTTAAATAATTTAGGGATAACCCAAAATCAAAACCTTTAAGAGACCTTTTGTTACCCATAATATTTAAATAGTATAGGGAGAGCCCAGTCAAAGCCCTTTTGAGAATTCAAAAGTGACACTGTCCTTAAGTGCACCGAGCTGCTTCAGCTTCTTTCTGGTGTCTGGAGATGTGGTTTTGAGTTGTGTAGTGCTCTTGAGCAGTCAGTGTTCAGAAACTCCTGTAAGTAGGAAAAGCTTCCAACTTATAGCTGACAGCCCCCAATAAAGGAATTTGTGATACCCACACATTAAAATATTTATAGATCTAATGTTCAAGTACTGCTCGTGCTGCATAGTGGAAAAAGGAGTCTCACCCTTAGTTGTCATTCTCGACGCCATTCTTAAAACCAAAGATAGGCAATTATTTCTTCTGTTTATTTTTTCATTAAAATAATTTATGTAGGAGATTCACATTGTATCAAAAATACTTGTTAACATCTGGGTTTGTTGTGCTTAATGCAATGTTTTGGTAGAGCTTAGTTTGGAGCTAGGGAGCTTTTCTTATGAGGCTACTCATTTGGCCAGACAATGCTGTAATCTGTGTTCTGATGTGGTTTGTTGATAAAATGGCATTTATAGACTGACATTTTGTTCCCAACTCCAGGAAGAGGCCCTGAGGCGACAACGAGAGCAGGAAATTGCACTAAGGCGGCAGAGGGAGGAAGAGGAGAGGCAACAACAGGAGGAAGCACTTAGGAGATTGGAGGAGAGAAGAAGAGAGGAGGAGGAAAGACGCCAGCGGGAGGAGTTAATTCGTAAACAGGTGAAAAATGGTAAAAGGGACCTCTTGTGTTTAATTATGGAGGCTGCCACAACAAACAGGCTTTGAAACTTGGACCAGTGCTTGAGAAAGAAAAGAAAGCAGAGCTTGCAGGCAGTATCAAGTGAGTGAAGAAAAGGTTGTTTACCTGTATCCTGACTTCAGACAAAACAATCAGATTCCAATACGCCCTTAGGTAAAGAGATTTGGGTGGAGCGAGTGGTCTCCCTTCACATTTGAGCCTTAAGGATTACTTTGCAGCATGATATTTATACTCCTTTCTGAGGCAGAGTACAGTACTAGAGTAACAGTTTGTTTTGAATTAGCACTCTCTGGGCCTTTATCTTCATTGTCACCTGAGATGATCAGTTTTGGCAGTCTTTCTGTGCAGTGCCATCTTTGTCACCTGTCTCTTCTTTCTTGTTATTTCTGCCAAGTTCTATTCCACTGAAAGTGTGTCAGTACTGTAAGTAGTATGAACAGGCAGAAGCTCAGACTGAAAGGCGTGTATCTACTAGAAGGAAAGTGGTAAGAAATTAGCTGGTGTGAATTAGGGAGATGTCGTTCTCTTCCAAATTCCTTGGTGGAACAATGGGAAATGTGTTTTTTTAGGGAATATAGACTATATTACTGGATTTTCTTGCCTGAGAAATGTAATGGTAAATGGACAACCCAAGCAGCAGAGATTACAGATAACATGGTCCCTCTCTGTTCTGTCAGAATATCAGTACCACAGAGTTAAGAGTATTTAAAATTCTGCAAAGTCTCCTTAGACTTTATTCCTTTCTGTGTCCTGGGAAGGAAGAGGAGGCTGCCAAATGGGCGCGTGAAGAAGAGGAAGCTCAGCGGCGGCTGGAGGAGAGCCGGCTGCGCATGGAGGAGGAAGCGGCCCGGCAGCGGCTGGAGGAGGAGGAGCGGAAGCGCAAGGAGCTGGAACTCCAGCGCCAGAAGGAGATCATGAGACAGAGGCAGCAGCAGCAGGAGGCTTTGCGGCGGCTGCAGCAGCAGCAGCAACAGCAGCAGCTTGCACAAATGAAGGTAGCCTGTTCCTGCAGTTTAACTTCCTCTCAGCTCAGTGTGAGGACAACATCCCAACACAGCTGTGTTCAGGGTGGTCTGTAGTAGCTTGGGCAGAGCAGGGATGGATGAGCTGTCTGGAGAGGGAAGAGGGTAAAGAGTTGATGCGAGAAGAAAGAGGAAGAGAATTAAATTAAAAACCAAAAATGTTCTGTAAGTAGAAGCACACTAGGAAGGCATCACAGGTGGGCACAGGCGTTTTTTCTGCCACAATGAGCAAGGGCCAGTGCAGTGTTTCTAAAGCTTGGAATTCCTAAAGGCTGAAACCTAAATGGATTGCTTTCTTTCAGGTAATGATGTGTTACATTATTCTTGATACACTGTGTCAAAGACTGATGCATCAGAGGGCAATTCAAAGAATATATCATTTGTATTTTTTTCATACTTTATTATACTATTTTATACTTTCTAGGGTTTTGTTAAACTTCAAAGGTGGCCTTTCTTTTCCCCTGGTTTTATACTGGTTTTTTCATGATTATACTCCAGCAATATTCTCTAAAATATTTTGTAATTCCCGGTGATGTCTGTTTTGGTCCAGCTCCCTTCATCTTCAACATGGGGTCAGCAATCAAATTCAGGAGCTTGTCAGTCCCAGACCACACTGTCATTGGCAGAAATCCAAAAGTTAGAAGAAGAACGAGAACGGCAGCTCCGAGAAGAGGTAAACACTGACAGCAGTGGAGTGCAACTTGTTAGAGGGGACTCAGCTGTGGGACTGCTTAGCTGTCACTTCAGTTATTAAAAGGAATGGTGAGGATGAGGAATGTTTTTTGAAAGAGCATAACTCAAAATCCTATCCTTCAGGCATAGGTTCAGTAGGTACTTGTGTGAAAGTTTTTATCTCTTCTTAGTACAAGAATCTGAAAGAAGGGAAAACTGCACGTGTTTAACTCTAGGAGTATAATATGTTCACAAAACAGTATAAAATTATTTTTCATCTATATTCTAACACGTTCAAAGATATGCACGAGACCAGGACAGTTAAAGAGAGGGTGGGTTGAGGGGGGAACAAGTGATGGTAGGAGAGAAGGTCTTCTTCCAGGAAGCTGACTGCAGACATGACTTGATAAATTTAGTCTGTGTCAGGCTAATAAACAATTTGTATTTATTGGTTAGCTAATGTCTCCCTTTTTGGAGGAGCTGTAATGGCCCAAAACAATAATAGGTCAGCCAGACTTCTCCAGAAGAAAGTGAAATCAGTTTAAAACCAGTTTCCAAGTTAGACTTTTGAATAGTAATGATCTTCTGAAAGTATTTACAAGCACTTTTGTCTTGCATGCAACAGCAAAGGCGTCAGCAGCGTGAGCTAATGAAGGCCCTCCAGCAACAGCAGCAGCAACAGCAACAAAAATTGTCAGGCTGGGGTAATGTCACCAAACCAACAGGCACCACCAAGTCCCTACTGGAGATACAGCAGGAAGAGGCAAGGCAGATGCAGAAACAGCAGCAACAGCAGCACCAGCAGCCGAACAGAGTCAGAAATACCACGGTACGTTTATTTGTCTAATCAGTACATGGAGGAAAGCAGCCATGCCAGTTCCCTCTGTCTGTTCATGTCTGTTCTAATAACCAGCATCTCTTTGTTATGTCTCAACAGCACTCTAACCTGCACACCAGCATTGGGAATTCAGTGTGGGGCTCTCTAAACACTAATCCCAGCAACCAGTGGGCATCTGACCTAGTCAGTAGCATCTGGAGTAATGCTGATACCAAAAACTCAAACATGGGTTTCTGGGATGATGCGGTGAAGGAAGTGGGACCTCGTAACTCGACCAATAAAAACAAAAGCAATGCCAGCCTCAGGTAGGAACTGGGGAAGGAGCTTTTGCAGAGAAAGGCTGCCACTCCTGGCACAATCACTTAGCAGTTAGAACATCTTAATGTGTTTTCCTTTTTTTTCTGTGTCATTCAGGATCTGTTTTGACAGCAAAAATAGCTAATAAGTGACATTTACAGTTCATTTTGTCACCTGTTTAGAAAATTATTTGGTTCTTAAAAATGGTTGCATCCTGTAAAATAGTCTTACAACACTGTACTGTGGGTAATCCTGGTAACTGATAATCTAATTATATGCATTTTCTTTACCTCAGCAAATCTGTAGGTATTACAAGTAGACAAAACAAGAAGGTAGAAGAAGAGGAGAAGCTGTTGAAATTGTTCCAGGGGGTTAATAAAGCCCAGGATGGATTCACTCAGTGGTGTGAACAGATGCTTCATGCACTCAACACAGCCAACAACTTAGATGGTAAGAGATGGAAAGGAATGTGAGGAACAGTATCTGTTCTGCTTCCTGACAAAGTAGTTCTGAGGGACTATAATGACATCAAACCAGTGTTTCCAATGCACTCAGCAAAAGGACATCATTAATAGTGGCCAGAAGAACCGGCTGCATCCTCTTGGTTTTCATTGTCCTAACTATAGCAAATCAGTGAGACTTGAAAAAGTTCTAAGGTCTGTCAGCCAGAGCCCTCCTGAGGATTTCTGGTAGTCATGGAAGCATTATCAGGCAGATAGATGAGGATCCAGTTTCATCCTGCATTGCATGATAGGGCTTTATTGTAGGGAAGTGGGAAGGGCAAGCTGCTAGACCAGCAAATACTTGACACAGAAATCTGACACTGGTGTTTATTGCATGTGTGTGTTCACTGTCAACATGCACTCCCTCATGGTCTGCCTTCTTCTTGCAGTTCCCACGTTTGTTTCTTTCCTGAAGGAAGTGGAGTCTCCCTATGAGGTCCATGACTACATCCGAGCCTACCTTGGAGATACTCCTGAGGCCAAGGAGTTTGCCAAGCAGTTCCTCGAGCGCCGTGCCAAACAGAAAGCCAGTCAGCAGCGGCAACAGCAGGTAAAGGTGGCTCTGCCCTCCCTGGGGACTGTGTGAGGCTGGAGAGTCAGCACCCCTGCTGCATTCATCAGCAGGGTTTTACACATCCTGGCAAATGCAGACAATAAAGCAGCTTTCCAGTTTTTATCACAGGTTCAAGTTTGCTTTGTAACTTAACAGTCGAGGCCAGCTGTAGATCGGAGTGTTTTTGCATGGTGATCCAGGAAATGCTGTGGGAAGATGAGGTGGGATACATCAGTAGCTAGAGCTACCACATGGATATAGGAAGGGCTTTGGGCTCTCTGAATATTTTCTATGTAAATAAACCAGGCTTCACTGTGCTCTATAATCTTGTCCTTAATTTGTTCTCCAGGATTCAGTGTGGGGGATGAACCACAGTTCGCTACATTCAGTCTTTCAGACCAATCAGAGCAACAACCAGCAGTCCAACTTCGAAGCTGTGCAGAGCGGGAAGAAAAAGAAGAAACAGAAAATGGTTCGAGCAGATCCCAGCTTGTTAGGTCAGTTTTAATTTTTAAAAATTAACCTTTAATTTGGTAGTGGTGGTTTGCTTTGGGGAGTGTAGAGAATTCTTATTGACCTTAAATGGTAGTACTGAATTTGAGTAGAAAAGTTGAAATGTCTTTAGAATTTTTTCAGTAGTATTATTTATTTAATGATTTGAAAAATTCCGTTCCGGTCTTGTGGAAAACTTTTCCTCATGTAATGGCCTCTTTGATACCTGGGTTATTACCTGGAAACCTCTTAATAGTTCAGGGATGTCAGTTAAAGTGCCTTTCCTCTTTTGAGTTGATTTATGGCTATTTTACTGCCTTAATGCTGATTCATACTTTGAAGAAAAGCATGTTATTCTTTTTTTTATGAGGAGCAGCTTTCTGAGGCTGCCTTTGCCTTCCCACCTTTTTCCAGCAGCTAACCACCACCCTACTCAGACAAGACAGCAAAGGCTGAAGTGGTCACAGATTTTCAGTTGGAGACCATGGAGATGATTACATCATTAGCAGTCCTTTATTTATTATGTTCTGTGTCTTAATTTTAATGTGAGGCTGGTATTAACCAGCTCCTGTAGCACTGATGGAGAAGTTTCTTTGAAGTAGCTTTTAAGGTACAAGGGCATGGTGTAAGTGCATGGACACTGTGAGGTGACGGGTCACTGTTGTGTACGTGTGGAATAAATGTGTCCGTGTTTGTGCTCTGTGTGACAGAGAGGAAACCAGGGCACTGCACTGGGCCAAGCTTTGTTGTGCTACTTCTGCTGAGCCCAATTATTGTGGAGCA
This sequence comes from Falcunculus frontatus, assembly GCA_013398115.1. NCBI lineage: Eukaryota > Metazoa > Chordata > Aves > Passeriformes > Falcunculus > Falcunculus frontatus. The sequence goes on along the minus strand of VZRV01002245.1, from coordinate 258,692 downwards.
GCCAGATATTGTCCACCTGAAGTCACTGCTTTTTTAAGGCTCTAGCAGAGCCCTGCCTTTGGTTTTTGTCTTTCTTTTATTTTTGGTCTCACCAGAATCAGTACTCTTCAACTAAATCAGTGATTTCTGCACTGGTGTGTGTGGAACTTCTTGGTGGAATCCTGACTTACGCTACCCCAAGGTGCCCATCCACTGAATCTGATCTGGGTGCTCAGTTGAATATGTTAAAAAACCAACTCATGTAATGTGAAGAAGAAATCACTAAATACGATTTAGAAGTTACAGCTGTATGAGAAGTAGCCCATGCAGCTTTTTAAAAATGCATACACTCATTCTTTTACAAAATAATTTCAGATGCTTTTGGGCCACACTACCACGAGAGGGAGCCAGAACAGTTTTCCTAAACCTGCACAGAGCATTTCTTACCTCTTGAAGTGGAAAGCAGTTGGTAGTCTAGCACAGAGCAAACCAGTGTAGCACTCTCAAGACACTGAGGTGTCAACTTTGTGTTTAGTAGCCTTACAGAGGAAAACTTCACCTTTTCTCATACTCCAGATGGGGTTGCTACAGCCTTAAAAATGGGATTTCAGTAGGAAAGCTGAATTTGGTGTATTGGATTTGTTTCCTTGTTGAAAGTGTTTTCACTCTTTCTCACACTTTTCTCATGTTCATTATGTCCTCAGCACATATGGCTAAAAGGTTGGGTAGAAGTTTGGGTGCATCTTGAGCCACCTGCCTGGCCCTGGGTAACTTTGTACATTTTCATGTTGTACTCCCGAGATAGAAGTTTGTAAAACAACATGGAAATAGATGTAATTGCTACTAGATTTCATACGTACATGCATTGAGACTTTAAAGGGTGAAATTGCTCACAACTGTCCTGAAGCACTGGAGCATGATTCCACGTGTGGATTCCAAGTTCTCAGAGTGGCCATTTCTGCCTCTCAGACCGTGTAAGTATGGTGTTGACAGCCACTTCCAAGAACCAGTTGACTTATGCACGCTCCTTTTCAAGATGTTGCAGAGCCACATTGCCACCATATGTAGATGTGCCTTGTACTGGCTCTGCAGGTGACATCTTTTAAATGGAACTTGAAAATAGTCTTCTGATCTAGTTTTAAAGACCAAGTGATGCTTATCTAAATATACAATTAATTATCTTTAGTTTGTTAAGGAAAAAATCAAACAGTTTGGGTGACTGCATCTGTAGCATTACTGAATTAGCCCTAGATTCACTTTCTCTTTCAGGTGCTACTGCACGTAACATGTTTTGTATCAAGTACAGTATGCCACATCCGGATTTTTAACACCAGTCCTTCTTGGTTCACAGGGTTTTCAGTGAATGCTTCATCAGAGCGGCTCAATATGGGAGAAATAGAGACTTTGGAAGACTACTGAGCATGTGCAAATCAACTGGCTTTTCCTGCATCTGTTAACCATGGATTCTCCATTTGGACACCGTACTCTCCACCTTGTGTTGTTCTTTGCCCCGCAGTGAATCACAGGATCAATCATCTCAGGCTGCTTCCTCTGGCCCCAGCAAACCCTTTCTGCCCAGGACTGCACAGGCATTGTTCCTACTGTCAGCACACTCAAGTGGACTTTGTTCAGAGTCCCGGGAGGGTGGGAGTTAGGCTTTGTTCACAACAAGGCTGAATTGGGCAGCAAGCTTTCACTGTGCTGTGATTCATTCTGCTGACATACCTGGAAAAAAAAATCAATTGGGATTCTGCAAAGCATTGCTTCCTTCTCCTGGTTACTCTTACCACATCCAACACGTGCAGTCATATGGAGAGAGAGAGATTGAGAGAGAGTTTATGGTTAACAGATGTTGGTCAAAACCAAAATGCCACACAGATACTGACTTGGCTGCTCCATCAGGGCAAGAGGTGCTCTCCTGGCCAGGAGTTGCATTCATAAGCTACCCTTAGAACTGGCAACAGGAGAGGGGCGGTAGCGGGCACAGTTAGCTTGGGTTGGTTTGAAGTTGCACACCCCCTGCCAGCCCTTCTCAGCACATTATTTTTGGAGGGAAAGCTCGAGTCTGTCTTCATTAGGTGGTGATGCTGAAGCTGGTGGAGTTCCCGTCGGCATTCTCCAGCCTTCCTGGACAAGTGGGGACTTCTGCTCTGGAAAAAGGGGGGTGGCATCTCTTCTTTCAGGTTGAATTTACCCCTTAAATGCTACCTTCAGAGGGTTAGGACCAGTTTATTTTGAGCTCTTTTCCTGCAAATTTGTCTCGTTTAAGAGACAGTGGGATCTTTACAGTGTGGATCTGTAGTCTCTGGAGAGGGTGGACCCTGGCTTTCAGAGACGTGCCAGCAGCCTCAGCTGGTTGTCACTTGAAGCAGTGCTTAGGTATCAAGCAGAGATGCCCTTTCGTCATGGAGAGAGACACTGGAGGACGAAGCTTTGTGCAATGATGGCCCTGCTTATCTTCTACACCTTAGAAGTACTTCACGCACCTTCACTGGGATCCATAACCTCCAAGTGTTTATGGAATCGNCCCACCCACCCTCACACACACACCACAAACGACAGAGAAGGAAAACTGCCAAATGCACTTAGTTTGAACCCCCTGGTCCCATCTCCCTTCCCCAGAGGGGTGTAACCTGCAAAGGGAGATACGCTGCAGTTTTGGTGGAGTTGTATAAAGGTGTCTGTTTTTCTGTCATCACTGCCTAAAGAAAACAGTTTGAGTTGCTCAAGAGCAGTTTGGCTTTGGATTTTATTTTGTTTGGGTTTATTCATTTTTTGGGGTCACCTTCCCCTCCTCCTCCTCTCTCTTCCCCCTGTCCCAAACATGTACAGTAACTATACAGAGACTGCTGCAGACTTGTATATAGTTTTTGGATCCAATAGCATGGAGAGACTTGGAACTGTTGCAAATCTGGTCTCCCTGTCTCCTTTGCTTTGTAAATTCATAAAAGGGGGAAGAGGGGTAGTTAAAATGTTTACAAAACTTTAAACTCCCTCTGAACTTTTGCCAGTGTGGGGGGGGAAAAGAGAGAACTTAAATAAAACCTGGTTGTATTATATCTGAGAGAAAACTTTCTGCTTGCTTTTGTCAAAGCTGAGTTTTGAGATAATTCCTGGTGCTAAAACTCAGCCAAAACTCAACTTGCATCAGTTTTCATCAAGAAACAACAAGCAAATACACAGGATGTGGAACAACAGCTGCTGCTTTATTTCTTCCCTGGTGAGGAATACTGGTTGGTTTTCCTGCTTGATAATTTTAGAGTTCAAATAAACACCAGTAAGTTGAGATTGGAAATTTCTAAAAAGAAAGCTTTAATTTTCCTCTGCTGTCTGTAGAGAAACGTGTGCATTCACGCTGGTGCTGTTTATGCAGGGGAGATCAAGCCATGGCTGGTTTGCTCTTAACACAAACACTCGGCCACGGAGCCTCCTTTGCCAGTCGGTGCCCAGCCCATGCACTCCAATGCACTGCCCTAAATGGGAGGTTTTATTTCTCCCCTCAGCCTAAGGTCCACAGGGACACCTTGTAGGTTTCCCTTTTTAGACTTATTTCCCTTTTTTTCTACTTGTTTTTGTGTGGAAAATCCCAGTAAAAGGTAATGATAAATGTCCCGCCATTCCCATGACCATGGAAAGTAAGTGTGCTGAGGCCTTTCTTACACAGTAGCCTTGCATGGCATTTAGCTGATGTCTGAGAGAACAGTTTGTGTTTAGGCTGATAACCTGACTTTGTTTTAATATCTTCTTTTTTTAGCATATAAGGTGTGTGGTTCATAAGTGCTTTCTGGTTTTTTAGCGGTATGATCTAATTTCTGCAAGCTAATTTTGGACTGCTCTACACCATGTTACAGATACATAAAAGCCTCTTAGTTTCCAGCTCAGCTGGGAAGCAGGAAAGGAACAGCTCCTTGATTGCTAAATGAAAATGCAGAAATGCAAGCAGGGAAAATGTGCAGTAATTTGTCAGACTTTGAGGACCTCACTTGGCTCACGAGAGTTTGTAGATAATGGACCAGTGGGGAAGATACACTGTTCTTAAAGCTGAAATACTCTGGTTTCTGTGTTTAGTACGAAGGGAAGGTGGTGGCACGTGCAGATTGTGTGCTCAGGTGACTGCCTTGTCACCTTCTGTGACAAACAGGGCCCTTTTCTGTAGCAAGAGTCATTTGGATCCGTAGGGATGGGGAAAATAGGGGCTCCAAAAGGCAAAGTGATCTCTCAGCAGAAAAATCTGAATCTGAAATTTAAGACAAAACTTAGTTGTGTCATATTTTCAGAGCATAAAGAACTGACATTGGTGGTGTTTATGTATTAGTTATGTGATGGGAAACCATGAAGTATTCATCATTGTATCAGCTCCAAAATACTAATGAAATTTCTTCTGTGACAATCAGCTGGAGCGTTCCCCTTTTTATACACCCCATCCTTTCCCCAGTCTTTGTTGCTGCAAATGCAATTTGAAACAAACCTGGGTTTTCTGTGCTGTGAACTGTCACGAGCCCCTGAGGGGGACAGGGATGGAGTGGCAGAGGCTGGTGGGAGGAGGTGGTGTCCGAGCAGTTAGGATCTGAGGAGGATGCTGGCCTTGCCTGCCAACAGCGACTCTCCTGGAACACTTGGAGACTTTGATGGCAGTTCTGAGACCACCCACGGCTCCCAGGCCAGCTCTGTAAGTATTCCACCCAGGAACAAGGATGCCATGGTGCTCTGGCTCTGTGTCAGAGCATTTTAGCCTCGGAAGATTGAGGCCCTTGTTTTTTGCTGTCCCCACCCTGCAATGCTCTGCCACTCTGCACAGTGAGGGAAAGCAGAGCCCTCAAATGGGCTGCTTGGTCTCGGGATGAGCTGCCCCAATGGCTCCTGTGTTAATTCCTGTGCCTCGGGATGGCCAGCCCCAGGGAAGGCATTCCAGGAGCATCCTCGTGGCCTCTGGGAAGGGCTCACCAACAACTGCTCATGTGTGCAGTGGCCTGGCAGGGTCCTGACGGCTCTGCTTGGCTGCCTATGGGGTTTTAGGCACAAGTTTCGGAGGGTGGAGCTGCCTTTGGGAGGAGGTGTGCTCCTGGAGCCAGAGTGAGGGAGGCTTTGCTGGCTTTGCACTCTCTCCACATACTTGCTCTTGTGAAGGACACAGGTTTTTTTGGTTTTTTTTTAACCTGACTGGACAAAATTTTTATTATACCATTGAAATTTCGGAGTTGTTTTGTGCTTTGAAGAGTTTTAAGGATTCCTGCCGACGCTTTTCCTGAGGGAAGCCATGCCTTACCACAGAGTCCTTTGCCTGGTCCTGCTAATGCTGTGCAGCATCCTGGTCCCTGCTGTGCTGGCAGGTAAGGAGCTTTTGCATTTAAAGCCCAAAAGCATGGGAGATCCTTTACTACACTGCCTCTCTCTCTTCTCCTTTCCCTGAAAACATCCTTAAATATGTATTGAATTATAATTGATAAATGGAAACTAGCTTTGGTGGCTGCTGGTGACCAAGAATATATTTTCAGTGGAGAAAATCCTTTGTAACTTCTCTTAAGCAGAACAGCAGCAGCACCTACATGAGCGTTGGTGGCCGAGGGTCGGTGGACACATCAGTCAGCAGGAGATGGTAAACCTTTCAGCAGCTAATAGGACAGGCTGTCCCTCAGCTTTTAATGGTAGGAAGAAGTTAGAGTTATGGAAAGAAACATTTTTCTTTGGCTAAAGCACGTGTGCCAGTTCCTGGTTCCTTCTGTGCTCTCTACTACAGCAGAGCACAACAGCTGCTTTAGGCATAAATAGGGAAGTGTCCATGAAAACCTCCAAAGCCAAGGTGTGCATCCTTACGGGGTCGCTCTGGAGCTGGGGCACCGAGGCAGTGCTGGGAATGTGCCTGGCTCTGACTTGCGTTCAGTGAGGTGAGGGGAAGAGGGAGAGATGCCTGTCGTGTAAGGCACCGTTTTTCTAGGGATTGTTATAAATCTCAGCCTTATCTGCTCCTGCCCTTGGCAGAGCTGTGCTGGCTGCAGAGAGCCAAGGGCACAGGCAGCTTCAAAGGCTGCAGGTCTGAGGTGGGTTTTACAACTGGGGAAAAACTGACTTCCAAACTCACTGCACTGATGGGCTCTGAGCGTACAGGTGGAAACTCCTATGGGGAACTGCTTCCCCCAAAGCCTTTCTTGTAGTGGAGGCAAGGCTAAAGAGATGGCTGTGGCCAAGATGACAGGCAGGAACGCAGCATTTGTTTTCCTGAATTCCTATCCTGCCTTCCAAGACCTGGAGCAATGTTGTTTTGCAGTTCTCTCCCAGTTTCTTCTGAGCATCATGCCTCACAGGAGATCCTGGCCAGCTGTCTAGCAGATCAAATTATGAAATTGCTTCTTTTTAAAGGAGCTTTCATATGGGTAGGGGAATTTACTGCTGTGCCTGGCTGGAACATCTGTGGGTGCAGGAGCAGAATTAGTGCAGCTGGTATCCTCTCCTTCTAGGACACCTTCTTGCTGGGAAACTTTCAATGTAACTTAGAAATGAGCACTAAAAAGTGGATACTTCTCAAACCATGAGCTTTTTTTGTACAGTGGAACTTTAATCATTTTAGCACAGTTTCAGTTTGTGCCTTGCTCTTGCTCGCAGAAGCACTGACCATGCTCTTCCCCCATCCCAGGTAAGGTCTTTTCTTCATCATTAGCAGTATTTCATTTTGCAGGAAGTGATTAATTTCCAGTGAGAATTCAGTCTGCTTCCTCTCCAAGCTGGAATCTCTTCTATGCTGTTTTAAATTTCCAGTATTTGGTGCATTTCTCTGCCCCCCTGTCCTTGCCAGCTTTTCCATGTGCTTGCTCTGGCATTAGAGCTGTGGTTTGTGCTTGGCGTTGCCTCCCCATGTCATTTTGCTCCTGTGACACGCTCCCAAGTTTACTTGATCCTGTTACTGGGTGAGTCGTGCTCGTGCAGTGAGGCTTGAAGGGCTTTGTACTGGGGAATGCAACATTCAGATCTTGGGATGTAGGAGAGACTCCCTGCTTTCTCTGCAGTGTTTCAGAGACTTAAGGCCTCTAACAGGTTGTTCCCTGTTCCCTCAGAGAGGGACAGGAGGGAACCTGGACAGTAAGCCATCCCAGGAGCAGAGTGATTCTCCATTGCATTAGATGTGGAGAGTTCCTGCCCCCAGTACAGGTGCTTTGAGGAACAGTGGAACTTTTTCTGCCTTTTACTCCCTTAGAAAAGGAAATTTCCTGGCTGGTGCAGACAAAGAGGAGAAGGGCACACAGACAGCCCTCTGGTCTCAGCACATACACACACAGCCCTGCCTTTCTGTAAACAAGTTTACTTAGCATCCATCAGAACTGCAGCTCTGCATCGCTGCACACAGGAGCTCCCGGCCTTGCCTGCCACAGGCTGCCCTTTGTGCTCCTGCTGAAGGCTTCCTTTCAGCCCTGCCCTGGCCCTGTGCCTGCTGTGGCCACCTGGGGCTGGACAGCCCCTTGCTGGCCTCGGAGTTCACCAGCCCCTGCCCTTTCGTCTCAGCACCTCTGACTCTCCCCAGCAGAGCCCTCCAGGGTGGGCAAGGAGCAGGCTCTGCCTTGAAAAGGGCTGCAGCTGGTGCTGGCCGTGCTAAACCCCAGGTCCAGGATGGGTCTCCTCTCCCTGTTGGCTGCTTCCCCAGCTGGTCTGGTTTCCTGGACAGTGTGGTCAGTGCTCTGCGACTGTTGAAAGTGTGAACTTCTCCAAGTTACTGAGCTCTTTCCAACATCCCTTTTGTCAAAGATGGGGAAGCAGTCGAGCACATCTTCAACCCCCTTTGTCCACATCATCTGGCTGCAACAGGAAATGACCAGCTCAAGGACCTGCAACAAACCTAAGCCTTTTCCACTTCCTCTTTCTCCAAACCCAAGTGGCACATAGGCCTAGAGCACAGGAAGATTGTGAAGAGCTGATTTTTTTTTTTCCTGTCAGCAAACCCAGTTTCAATTCCTATAATGGATTCAGAGCTCCAAGTGAGATAGAAGTTAGTACAAAGCCTTTGCAAGGTGTTGGCTTCTGAATCATGTATATTTGGTATTTAAACTCACATGTGGGCTCATGAGCTTGTTTTGAGCTAATGTGGAAATATGTTATAATGCAGTAGCACATAGAATGAGTCTGGGGGGAAAAAAAGCAGAGCACACATGCTAAAGGAAAAGACACAGGAAAACACCTTGACCAAGAACATCTTTCTGTAGCAGCTTGTGTGTCTTTCTTTTCAACGACAGGAGAATAAAAGATTATCAGGAATTTTTTAAAGCTTAAGTACTAGAACATGGATAGCAGTAAATAGGTTCTGTTTGGCAAATTTCAGGAAAAGATGTGGTTGTTCCAGCAGATCTGCCCAGACTTAAACCAGGACTTTGTAAGCCATTACTCAACCTTGCTCTGCTTCAACACTCCTTATAAACTTGACACTGGTATCAACTCCTGAATAAGGAGCTAGGTTGGAGGTGGAGAGTGAGAATGATGAGATGCTGAAGCCAGCTTGTGTGAGGAAGGGTATTGGCCACTGGCAAGTAACCTCCTGGGACAATGATGTGAGGTGGCCACATTTGCCTGCCTTAAGGTCTTACAGTTGGCCTGTGGGGAGGGTCTGGTTCCTTCAGATTTGTTTGGTTTCCCCCACAGCTGTCACTTGTCTTCCAGTCTTACCTTTCAGTCACTGGCTACCATGTCACTGTGCTGGCAGCTCACCCCACCTTCTTCTTTCTGAGCATGGAAATAGCAGTTTTGTCAAATTGCCTTTGCCATCATCCCCTCTAGATCTCTCTACAGCCCATGTGTCTGGAGTCCCACTGGCCCCTGCATCACTTGGAAAACTCATCATGTATTTCCTTACAGTAATTGATATTTTCTTCCTGTTTCCTTACCTTGGTTATAACTAACCTGTGTTGGGTTAGTATAACTAACCTGTGCTGTGCTGGAGGGGGAGAAGAGACAGTGCAGCAAAGAGATTTCCCTAAAATAAGACCGTTTGTAGTGTTAACATGTGGGAAGGAAGAACTGCCATCATCCACCTGGCCTTCTGCAAAACACTAATAATTTTAGTCCATTTCATCCAGTTCCATCTCCAGTAAAACTCCAATAAGATTACTGCATGTCTTTCTCCTAAGTCTCGTGAAAAGGCTTTTTACTGTTAGTCTGAAAGCAACAGTTGCCCTCAGCTTGTGCTTCAGTGCTGAGACAGGGCTAATGCTGGGGAAGAGCTCATTTGTGCCAGGGGCTGGAGGCTTCCCTCCCTCCGGAACAGCCGGCACTGAGGCACAGAGCCTTGGCAGTGGTGGGTCACTCAGCAGCCTGGCAGCCCCTCCATGTGCCCCTGGCTGCCCCTGCTGAATCCCTCCAGGGCAAGCAAGGCCATGTGAGTGCACCACAGGGGTTTTCTAGAGGTAAGACTGGTCCTGAGACTGATCGCAGCACAGCTAATGTATAGCTCTCTCCCAGATGTTAAACATCTGGTGTTGTGATGGATGATGTATTTTGAGCATGTTTCTTGCTAGTTCCTTATTTCTACAAAGTTCTTGGGCGAACGGGAAAGCCATGCACTACCTTACCTTTGATATTTAGTTTCCAGCTCTTGGTTGCACTCCCTCCCTGGAGATGGCAGCGTGTTTGGGTGTTTTTCCAAGTTAAAAATGCTGTTTCTTGCCCCATGGCGCTTCCCTGCAACTTGCCCTTTCTCTGGGAAGGGCTGCTGCTGGGTCCAGAGCTGTCACTGAGGCATTTGTTGAGGTTCACAGGCCGTGTCCTCCTCGTCACAGTCAGGATGACAGTGACAGTGTGGGCGGGCAGGCCTGGCCACTCTGGTGCTGCTTTCCCTGTAGATTTAGATCCTGGTCTGCATGCACAGAGAAACTGAGCCTGGACGGAGCAGGACTTGTGGTGGTCACCCAAAACAGCAGCAGCAGAGCAGAGAACTGAACCTCCTGAACTGAGTCCCCTGCCTGTAAATAGAGCCTCTCCAGATTCTATCCAACAGGTGACTGGAAAAGGCCCTCATGTCTCACTTGGAGACATGAGACCTTACTAATAATGTGCGTGTGTTGGGGTTTGGTACCTGACATAAACTCTGTCCTTCCCATCACTTTTCTTGCTTTTACCAGGAGACTGAAATGGGACTGTGGCATTTGATGTGGCTCCATTAGAGATCTGCCACTCCCAGCCAGTGGCAGTGTGGCTGACACTGGGACCGTCAGGGAAGCAGGTGTGACACTTCTGTTTGTTAAAAGGAACCTGCTGGATGCATGAGAATAGTTGGATGGGTGCTCGGGCTTCTCAGCTGGCAGGAGTGGAAGCATATGAGGACACCAGCTTTTGGGTTAGGAGGGAAAAATCAAAGGAGAGCCATGGAGAGAACAGTGCTGGTTATGAGCAGATGTTCTCCCAGGCTGCAGCAATAGGCTCTGGAGGAACCTGCCTCTAGTTTTGTGTTTCCCCACCCTGTGTGCCCATGGCAAGGCCCTCGGCACCTGCTCCAGCAACATCGAGGGGCAGGAGCTGAGGAGGGGACCAGCATTGAGTCCTGGCTCCTGGGGAGGCTCAGCTGTGAGTATTTCACTCAGTGTGTGTGCAGGAATTGGCTGCTGCCTCTGAGCTCACAACTGTTCCTGAGGCGCACCAGACCCAGCTGAAAGGGGTTGTGTTTCCCTGGGCTGAAGCGCTGTTAGGGTGAAACCACAAGAATTCCGGACAGCAAACACATGTTTAGCACACTCTGCCCTTTCTCTGTGGGCAAACTGAAAGCATGTGTCAGTTAGATGAGGGGAATTAACAAAATACATATCCAGCAACCATCCAAGTTTTTAAAAAATCATGGAGATCATAAACAAATTAGACTGTTCCCTCTGTATTTGGCTATCAAAAATAAGCTCCGTGCCCTGCTTAACGAGAGCTGCCATAAATTTTTCAGGAACTAGATGCACTGAGAACAGGAGAGACTTTCTGGCACCTCTGGGTCTGGTGGCACCTGTGGGACCTTTGCACTGTGGTTTGAAGACATAGTGCTCCCTCCTCATCCCTTTCAGAGCAGGGATTGGGAAGGCCCAGCCCAGGTCATACAATCTCCCTGGACGGTGCCTGCATCCGTTATAGGTCATCTGAGCTAACACCAGTCCCTGGTCACACACAAGGCGTACGCCCAGCTCTGGAGAGAAAAAACATTCTTGGGAAAGGAAGCAATGCTGTCCTCCCAGCACCGTGTTCCTCTGCCAGATGGGGACAGTGGCAGTGTTGGTTCTGGTCCCGGAGGTGTTGACAGAGTCAGGAAGGTCACGGCTGGAGTGTGGCTCTTCTGCTACAAAAGCAGCCTAGAACCAGGGCTTCCAAAGCATTCTGTATGTTTGGTCTGTTCCTAAACCAACAGCTTCCCCATGCTGCTGTTGCCAGCTAAATAGCCCAGCTCTGCTTGGTTCTCTCCTGCATTAACTACATTTGCTCACTGTATTTCCTCCTGTTCCATCCTCTGGCAGTGAAACCACAGGATTTAAAGTAGAGACGTCCACTGGAAATGGCACTTTGTGGAAGAGCCACAGAATGGGATAGGAGTCTTAGGCTCTGCTGGTTGGTTTTGCAGCTCAGGTTGGGAAGGGCCCTGCAAAGGCTCAGGTGTTTGTGGGGAGCCCTCATGGAACACAAACCTCTGTGTGCTTGTACAGGGGAGCCGAGATGCCACCTCTGGTGCAGAGACCATGGATGTACCAAGTGTGTGAGGACACGGTGTTCTTTGCTACACCCGGCTTTGGCTGGGTGTCCCTACCTGGATCTAACTGGCACAGGCTGCACACTGGGGACTTACTTGTCTCTGTCAATGCTCATTGGGCCAGAGTTAAACCTGGCTGTCTCGCTGGACACCCTGCAGCTTTTCAGCCTGTAGAAAGACCTTTCAAAACTAATCTAGAATTTTGTTGTGTTCCCAAGATTGTGGGCAGCCTGGAATAGCTCTGGGAATGGTGGAAGCTACTCTTTGATGCAAGCCCTGCAGTAAGTTCTCAGCGGGTTTGTACAGGCAGGAGAGGTGAGTGTTTTGGCCCTCCTGTTCCAGGGAGGGATCTTAAGGGAGAACAAAGTGTGGTGGAGCTCATTAGTGAGGCTTTTTTGCTCTCCTCCCACAGTGCCTTCTGTCTGCTGGAGGCAAGGAGGGCTCCAGGCACTTAAAGCTGGGGCTGACGCTGCCAAGTTGTGCTGCTGCCACCTTTCTTCCTGGGCCACAGAGAGCCTGGGACAAGTCTTTAAGTGCCCCTGGTACACCGAGGTTCACATGCCAGAGTTGGGATGCCTGGGGATACCTCTTTGCCTTGCCCCAGGGAGCCCGGGCTGCTAGAAGAGCACCAGCTCTTCTGACTCCCTCTTTCCCAGTCCTGGTAACCATTGTGTCAGTTCAGGTAGGCCCTGGCAGTGAGTGGTATTCGTTTTTCTCCTCCCTGCTTTTTTCCCCATCCTGGTGCAACATTCCCAGCGGTTTCAGCAGGGAGCCGTGGAATGTCTCCTGCTCCTGCCAGGGCCCACCTGAACAAAGCTGGGCATTGACAGGGAGCACTCGGTGAGCCACACACAGACAGGGAGGGCTCTCTGGCTTGGTCTCTGACCCATGGCAGGAAGGAATAACAGGAGACACACAGAGCCTGGCCTGGCTTTCATCTCCCCAGTATGGTGGAGGTGCAGCAGGGGGAAGTTGAGGCTCTGGGGTCCTGTCTGGGGGAGCCATGTCCTGCGCTGCACCAGCACCTTGGGCATCCTGCACTGCATGGGCTGGTGGTGCAGGACAGAAGGGCCCTGAGATGCTGTGAATTTGGCCAGCACAGGTGGCCCGGTGACCTCTGTCTGTTGGCAGTGTGACAGCCCTTCCCAGCACAGTCCCAAGGGTATCCACGAGCAAACCAGCTGTGGATGTTCATGTGGGACCTGTTTGTGTGTGAGCAGAGGTTGCAAGGTGTTGGGGGGCTCTGTGTTGTCCCGTGTGTGCTGTGTGTACGTTAGGTTGCTACAAAAGCATTGCCTTTGGTTGCTCTGAGGATTGCTGTTGAGCAGAGGTGGTGCCCCCTCGGAGGAGGGCTCTGCCATACTGGGGTTCTTAGCCCTCGGCTCACCCTTCGTTCATCCCGGGGGCAGCTGGCAGGCAGCTGGAGCCCAGGGACCTGCTGAGCTGTGGTTATCACTAGTAGCCTGACCGGGCCCCCCATGCCCGTGGGTGCTTGTGTTCCAGCAGAGTACCCGCAGGGCCCGGTCCCCACCCTCTGGAACGAGCCGCCCGAGCTGCCCTCCGGAGCCGGTCCCTTCGATTCTGCCGCCACCACCCCCCGGCTGTCGGACGCTACTGCCTTCCCCCCGTACACGTCCGAGCTGGAGCCCGAGGACACCACCCACCTGCACCGCCTGGACGCCGGGGAGGGTGAGTGGCTGTGAGAGGGACTGCCCGCGGCTCGCTCCCGCAGCAGCCTGGGATGTCCTCACGGGGGATTTGCTCCCTGCGGGCCTGTCACCTCCCGGGAGGGGTTAAAGCCACACTGCTGGGGAGGGGGAGGATTGCCTGTACTGCCTGCTTGTGGAAACTTCTCTGCTGAAAAGCCTCTGCTGTGGAGCTCTTGCCAGCCCCAAGATGGCTCCAAGACCCTTCTTCCTGCCCCATGACCTGTCATGGCAGGCACCTGCCCCGAAAAGAAAACTGCCCTGAGTGCAGGTAGGGCTCTCCAGGACAGAGCAGGCCTGGAGCTCCCTGAACAGGAAGTATGAGTGCCTTTCCTGGCTCCTGACTGACAGCAAGCACCAGCTGGGATGTGGTCCTGCCAGAAGCAAAGCAACTCTCCCAGTGTGGGTGTTAGCAGGAAAGCTGGGCACCGACCCCTTTTGTGGCAGCTGTCCTTGTCACTGGGATCTGGCTGAGGTGGCGGTGGCTGACTACAGCCTCCTGCCCAAAGGTACACTGGACCACACCTGGGCTGCATGAGGACATAGGACATGGCCAGTGCAGGGAGCTCCAGGATAGGAGTGTGGCCTGATGCCTGGGGACATGCTGAGTGTGGGGTGATCCTTCCAGCCCTTCCCATCTGGGCCCCACTGCCTCTGCTGACCTCACACCTTGTTCTCTGTCCCTGCAGGCTTGCTGGGGCCTGGAGCTATTGGTGCCATTGTCATTGCCTCCCTCCTGGGTACGTCTGTGCTTGTGGCCTTAGTCGTCATCACACTGAGAAAGTTCTCTGCCTCCTGAACTCAATAAAAGATTTTTCTGTTACACAACCGGCCTGTCTCTAGCCCTCAACTGCTCCTGAACTGTCTGCCTGGGGCCCTGGGAGAAATGGTGCCACAGATACAGGAAAAGCACTGCAGCCCCTGTGCTGGGCAGCCAGGCTGCACCGAGTGCTCATTGCCCATGGTGTGTGTGTGTATCTTCTGGGTGACACAGACCCAGCAGGGCCTGTCAACCCCATTCAGGAGGAGCCTGTGGCAGTGTGTGGCTTTGAGCTGGGAACTCAAAAGGGCCCTTCTGGATCTAATCCGGTTGATGGTAACAGTGTTGGGCATCACCCTGCACAGCTTTCCTGGGGAAATGTTGTTCATGGATGTAAGCCACCCCAACTTCGTGTGCAGCCCCATTTTCACCCACTGCATTTGGGCCAGTTGCACCAGAGGGGACTGGGAAGGAGACAAGTGTTCAGTCTGGGGAAGGAAGGAGACACACACGTGTTTTGGCGCTGGCTTGCTCAGCTACATTTTATCACACAGAAAAACAAGACAACACGAAGTTCCCCTCAGTTCACTGAGGCAGCCTGGCAAGGGCTGGGGGGCTCCAGCCCATGCTTGTGGGCCCCAGGCCTGGCCCTGTACAACACTGGAGACCACGGAGATGGAGGCGTGCAGGGCTGGGTCTGAGGGAATAACACTGGATGCCACTCGTCACCTGAAAATGGCACAGCCTGTGCCTGGGGTCTGGAGTCCTATGGAGTCACAACAGAGCAGGAGGAGCTGGAGCAATCCCAGGGCTTGGTGCTGAGTGACGGGACAGGGCACAGCAGCACTGAGCCCCTCTCCGTGGAGAAGTGCAGGAAGGAGCTGGCATCCTGGCACTGGGGAACTGGTGAAACATCTGATGGGCAAAGAAGCATTTCTGTGCTGTGAGAAACATGCCAGGCAGGCTTGTGGGGCTGCAGGGCCTGGGCTAGGCTGGACTGGGCTGGCTGCTGGGCTGCAAAGCTGGACGATGTGGGATGTGGCAATTTCTCATGTAATTTTAAGGAATTCCTAGAGCTGGAACTCCTCTGGGGTTTGCACTAGTGAATTTGTGGCTGTTGCAAAGTTTGGATCCTGAGCTGGAGGTCTGGTTGTCTCAGAAAGCTGACTGTGGAGTGCTGCTGGGGGGACCTGACTTGGGATGTCCTCATTAAATCTGCCCAATGCACCAGACTGGAGGCTGCAAGTCCTTCCCGGCTCAGCTCTGGGGCTGGGAACTTCTGGCTGGTGTGAACTTCCCACAGGTGGCCAGAGCAGCCCAGCCCTGCTGGCTGTTGTCACATGCTAATGTGGTGGTGCTGATCTGGGCCTGAGTGAAGAATGCCTTTTCTCGCCCTTCAGTGCTGTGGCTCCTACCACTTTGGTCCTGGGGGCTGGCTCTGGGCTGGCTGTCCCAGGGCTGTGGTGTCAGTAGGGACAGCCCTGGAACCTGCCTCAGCTGTGTTCAGCCTCACACTGCACACTCCATGTGGTCCAAAGAGCAGCTCCAGAGCCTCCCTTCACAGCTTCCCAGCACCCTGCTTTCTCCCCATGCTCCTGCTGGCATGGCTGTGCTCCTCCCGTCCATGCCCATGGCTGCTGTGTGGCTCCGTCAGCAGCTGCTCTCCATCCGCTTTCTGAGCACAACTGTGGCACAGCCAGAGCATACACCAGCACAGGCTACAGTGCCTGGAAGACAATCCTTTGCAGTGTTACAGAAAGGTGCCAAATAATTGATTTTCCCAATGGACACTGGCCACAGCTTGGGCCCAGCTTGTGGCTGAGATGCCCTCAGCCACGTGTGGGACTATTGAACAAGAGGTGGCTGCCGTGGTTCCGTCCTCCACGCTGCTCTCAGTGCTGTGCCCGGGGCTTCCTGCACTGCTCAGTGCCACAGCTGGAAGGAGTGATGAGCTGGCTCTGCTGGCCACAGGACTTGCATATATACACAGAGGTGAGCCTGTACAGGGAGGCTGCTGGGGGTGGGTTATGAGCATGCAGGCAGCGGTTGCTGGGCCTCCCAGAGCACGCAGGACAGCAGCTCCCAGGTACAGTCACTTGCCTGCTGCATGGCAGTCCAGGCTGCTGGTGCTCCCGTGGTTCGTGTGGCGTGTGAGACGACGCTGGCACAGCTACCCCTGCTCTGGCCTCGGCAGCAGGGAGTAGCAAAGACCACAAGTGCAAGATCAACCAGGAAAGGCCACGATTCTGGGGTTCTGCGGTGGCCCTGCAGAAGGAGGCGGGCTGTGGAAGAGGGGGCTGAGCCATGGGGCAGGGCCCTGATGTGCTTGGAGGCTGTCAGGCAGGCAGAGATGTGGGTCAGGGCTGGCAAGGCTGGGCTGCTGCTGGAGCAGAGCTGGGTGTGGGGTACTGCAGTGCATTTGACTGGAAGCAGATCGAGGGTCTGCCTGTGGGAATAAGCCCAGCAGCTTCACAGCAGGACTAGGGTGGTGGAGTTCCTGGGGCTCATCCCAGCCTGCTGCCAATGAGCTCTGAGAGACAGTGAGACTGCTCTTTGACCTCAGTTCTACCCCTGTGAGATGCTGTGTTCAGAGCACTCCAGACTTGGAAGGTAGTAATGAGCTGTTAGTGCTCAAACTGGGTGATATTAATTGCTCGGTGATGTTTGTGGCCACTGCCTTTCCTAAGCAGCCTGGGCCAGCCCCAGCCAGCACATGTGGCTCATCTGGCCAGCACCTGGTGGCCTTCGGGCAGTGTCCATTGACCTTGTGCTCTTTGGGGCTTTACAGAACACTTGGAAAAAGGTTATTTTACAGTTTAAAGCGCTGATCTCCAGGAAAGAACCAGTGCTTCCAGGGGACCTAGGAATGACAGTCTGTTCATGGGTGTGCGTGCCTCACTGGTGCACCAGGTCCCCCACGGTGTCCCACAGCTGCCACCTCCTCCCAGCTGGCAGCCTCTGTCTCCTGCCCCTCTGAGGCACTCCAGATGCTTGGGGATGCCGGCAGTCATTGGCGGTTTCTGCTGCCCAGTTTCCTTCTCTGACTGTCATCTGACTTGTGCACTCGGAAACATTCCTTCAGGTTCTGGGCTCGGATTTTGGGGTTCAGGATCTCCTCCCCCATAGAACTGGGGAACCAGCCCCTCTCCTGGTCGTGAAGACGTTCCCCAAATATCCAGCCTGAGCATAGACAGAGATAGGCATAAGTGGGGAAGAATTGGCCCTTGCTCATATGCTGGGATAGTTGTGCTGGAAAGAGCCATTGGAGCCGGCAGAGCTTTCTGGAAGCTACTCAGAGGCCTCTGCTGGAGCAGACACAGGTTGTCCATCCAGCAAGGAGGCCTGCTCACCTGAGCAGCATCATGTGAGAACAATTGGCTCAAGGGATGCCAGCAGAAAGCAGGCACTGCTGCCACCAAGTACCCTCTGCTGCCCCTGGAGCCACAGGAGTGGTCCCCAGCAGACACCCAATGTGACTGAGATCATCAGCTACAAGAGTTGCCCCAGAGAGCAGGACCATATGACTATGAACCATCATGAAGGTAAGAACAGCACTGGCTTATATCTGGGGTGGCTGTGCCAGCTCTACCATGGCCCACAGCTGCTGCTGGGACAGCTGTGCCAGTGTTGCCACAGCTTAGGCAACCTGGATTGGCTATTAGGAGAAGGCAGTAACTTCCTTCTCTGGCTGTGACGCTGATGCTGGAGCCTCTCCCTGGCTGGAGGGAGAGACTCGCAGCTGCCTGCCTGAAACAAAGCCCATCCTTCCACAGGGACTCCCAGCCCATCCCCATCCCATGCCCCGTACCATCATCTGTCTTGTCCAGGATGTTGAGGACATCAGCCAGTTCTAAGGAGAGCTCATCAGGCTGCTGGGCCACGTATGGGTGGACACACTGGATCTGTGGGCAGTCTGCCAAGGAACAGGGCAAGAGTGAGGGATGGACTGAGATGGAACCCCTCAGTGTAGCACAGCTTGGGTGTAGCCCCATGAGCTCTGCACATGGTCCTTCTGATCTGCTAAGGGACCCTGGGGAAGCCAGAGAGTGCCCCAGCCACAGGGACTGAGGAAGCAACTCTTGGGAAGGGAGCCGGGTTCATGTCACCACCATAGTGCCAGCCACGGGCAGCCTGCATAGGAGGGAGAGTGCTGGTGCAGACCAGCCCAGGTTGGAGGGGGGTGAGGTCAGGGCCAGGCCCAGAGACAAGCAGGTATTGATGGTGGAAAACGAGGGGAGCCCAGGGAGAGGGTTCAGGTTTGGTAAAGGTCTCAGATACGTGGCTGCACTGAGATCAGGCAGAATGAGGTGCCCTGGGGTAGGGGTGAAGAGCTCTCAGCTCCCATGCTGTGTCTCTTACCAACAAGTCTGGATGTAAATGAAACAAATTTGGTTCTCCGGTTTGGGGCCAGCGAAATCATCCAGCGCTTCATTTCACTCCTGGATAGGGAAGACAAAGCAAGGCTGTGAGCGTGAAAGAGTTGTAGGGGTCCCAGTTCTTCTGCCCAGCCAGTTCTGGACTTCATATTCCTCCTCCCAGCCTTTTCCTGCCTGCCCCTCCAGGGTCCTGGGCTCAGTGGTGATGCTGAGCCCCACTGTTGCACACCCCAGTTGGGATGTCACATGTAGCACAGTGCTCCAGGCCCTGCTGCACAGCCCTGGCTGTACCCCACAGGCAGCACAGTCTCTCTCTGGGGAGCAGCACTGCTGCTGAGAGCCAGCAGCAACGTGGGGGGCCTGGCATTCTCTGAGAGTTAACAAGCAAAGGCAGCTCCTGGCTGGGCTGGTCAACAGGAGCAGTTTATCCTGGAGATAAGCAGTTATAGGAACCATTTATTCCCACAACTGCTGTGTGGGAACATTTAAAGGGCAGAGCTGATTAATCCTCTTGCAGAAGAACACTGCAGCACACCAAGGGTATCACTTGCTTGGCAGCAAGACCCATGTGAACAGCAAGCTGTAAAACCTGGACCTGCAGTTGGGAGGGTGAAGATCTCACAAATGCTGGAGAAGTCCCAGGCCTGGCTCCCCTCAGGCTTCCCTCAGCCCCATTAGGAAATGGGGCAGTTCACCTTCACAGGCTTCAGCTCCTGCCTGGAGGACCAGCTGTGCTTCCAGCTGCCAGAGAGCCTCAATTTTCTACCTTATCAGGTGGTTTTTTAAGCCTGAGCTTGACACACATGAAAAGCCATGGGAGTGTCTTCTTGGAGGAGAGGGGCCTGAAAGAGGGATGTAAAGGACAAGTGCTGGCAGGTTGATCTGTGAGGCTGGGAATACTTTATACTTCAGTGATGAAGCACAGTGCCAAGGACCAGTGGAAACACCTGCAGGTCACACCACGAAGACATGCAGGATGAGGGCCTTGTGCCCAGAGGAGCTATAACATGTAGAGATCAAACCCAGAGTCTTGCCATGCTTGTGGCCCTGTCTGCATGCTGGCCCTGCACACAGATCCTTGCAGGGCTCTATGGATCCGCCCGCAGTGCCTAGCTCCTCTTAGCCTGCAAGGAGCCCACACACACTCTAGTTCTATCAGCGTAACCGGTTGTGTCCAAATAAAGTGTCAGCTCCTGGCAGAGCCCACCTAGGGCATGAGCTGCAAGCTGCCACTGAGCAGGTCTTGTTGCCTGATGCAAGAGCCGCAAGAGCTGTGGAACAGATGCAGAAGTCTCTGTTTGGCACCCACTTATCTCTTCTAATTGTTTTGTTTTTCAGTCTATGCCCTGTACTGCCTCCATCATTCCTGCATCTCTGGAATAGCAGCCTTCAGCAGCTGCTATGTCACATTTCAGTGCTCAAGACCTGTTGGCAAGCCATGTTCTGGATCACACACTTGCTGTGGCCACCTAGAAGACGAGACAGGATGCAGAGCATGGACCTGTGACTGCCTCCCCTGAGCTGAGCAAATCCTGGCCTGGTTTATTGTTTGCTGCACAGCCAAGCCTCACAGACGTCACACGTGCGCTTGCCCTGCATAGTGTGACTGACATCTCTATTTTCAGTGTAGCACAGCTGCAGCCACATGTCTGGGGAGAAGGTGCAGCTGCTCACTGTACTGG
The DNA here is from genome assembly GCA_013398115.1 of Falcunculus frontatus. Lineage (NCBI taxonomy): Eukaryota > Metazoa > Chordata > Aves > Passeriformes > Falcunculus > Falcunculus frontatus. Next base: position 238,497 of record VZRV01002245.1, on the reverse strand, counting down.
GGGCTCATCATCCTGATGCCGATGCTGCAGTGGGGGGGGGGGGNGGGGGGGGGGGGGGGGGTCAGGGTGCAACCCCGGGGCTGGTGTTCATTTAGGAATATGGATGATGAACACCAGCCTACTGACAGCAGATAACATCAACCTGAGGATGTGCATTGTCTCTAGGAGTTGTTTAGCTGGTGGCTAGAAAATGTGGGCCTGGTAATGCTCGGGTCAGTGAGAAAGCCATGCCCTGTGCTCCAAAACAATTGGGTCAGTGCTAGCACAGCTGAATAATTTGCCCAGCCTGAGTTGCTGGAGCCTGAAGTGAAAAATCAGTGAGCCAGAAAACCTGTCTCCAGGGAGACAAGGAGGGCCTGAGCAGCAGAAGAGCTGTACAAGACTGGCACTGGCTGTGGAGGCACAGAGGCAGCAGCCTTTTCTCCCACCTTCACCCACAAGCAGGAGACACTTTGCTTCACAGGGCTGGTCAGGCACGGCCATGATCTCTGTGAGTCAGAGGAGCCATTGGAGTGTGTCAGTGAATATCCTGCTTGGTTTTACTTTCTGAATATGCTGCAGGCTGTAAATCAGCTGGGCCCCTGTGCCTGGGCTGATTTCTGACCTCTCTTTCCCAGAACAGGAACTGCCTGTCTGTCCTCCACCCTGGGTGCCTCAAATATACCGTACAGGAGAGAAACCTGCCTAAGTGACCAGTGCCTTTCAGCAGCCTCGGGGGAGTTATGTTGGGCAGACAGGTTGGTAGGACCAGCCCAGCTGCAGCGGTGGGATCCCTCCCTGCCCACCCCTGGAAAGCCTGGACAGCTGGTCCCCATTCAGGCAGGATGCAGGGAGAGTGCATTGCCGAGCGCTGGTAGGGTGACTGGTACTCACTGGGATGATGCCTTCAGCATGTAGCTGGCCTCCCGGTCATCTGCATTCTCCAGCAGCCTCAAGATAAAGACATTGGCCAAACTCTGCCCCTGATCTTCTAACTCCTCTACCCGAAGAAGCCCTCGGGGAGCAGAGTCAAACACTTGGTACTTGTCCCTGGGAGAGTTTAGAGAGGAGATTAGGAAAAACTCTGGTTATTGCAGGAGACTTTGACTTCAGCCACCCAGAACTCTACTAAGGACATAGACCAGGAGCTGCTGCATAGCAGGAGGAAAAAAGATGTCCTGCTGGAAGGGATGAGTGTGTGGCTATGAAAACCCACTGCAAAGCAACGAACCCTCTCCTTGCTCTGTCCTGGGCATCCCTCATGGCCTGGAACAAGTTGCTTGCTCTGTCTGAGCTCCCCACGTCCAAATCACAGATGGTGCTCCCTCAAAGGGGATTGTGAGGCTTAATTCATTCCTGTTCATAAAGTGCCTCTGTGTTTTCTGGATACAAGTTGCCACAGAAGCAAAACATTTCCCAGCATACAGACACTGTGGCAACACGTTCATTAGCAACAGTGGATGGGCAAGATGCTCCCTAACAGTGGGTTTAGTTCATGCCACAAAGAGCGTGCTGTTCTCTGCTGCTGTATTTCACCAGTGTCTGCTTGCACAGGACACAATCCTCAGCACAACAACATCCTCCTCCTCCTGAGGCAGGTTACACTGTGTCAAATATAACCGCTGGCCTCAGGCCGAAATTTATACCCCTCCCGGTTACTCTAGTCGGCTTTCTTAGAGTTTTAAATGGCTAAATCTGAGCTGTTCTTCAGGCAGTGATGAGTCAAAAATCACTTCTTGACAGGAAGGCAGGTCTCTGGGGTCAGCCCACCAGCCATTGTAACTCATTGCCACCCTGCAGAAACTGCTGGATGCATGGTTGCTTACCCTGCTGGCAGATCTGGCCCGAGAACCGTTTAACTCCTGTTGGCCATAAATTTTCAGCTGTGCCACCCATGAAGAGTTGGCTGTGCTCAAAGGCGAGGTGACTGCTGGAGGGAGGCGTACATGTCAGGCCAGGATGCCCTCCCTGTGCCTGAGGGACAGGATGGGGTCACAGCATCACAGCTTGGATAAACCTGGGGCAATAGAAGCAATGAAGTATCCTGTGTACTACCTGGATTTTGCACTCACCCAGGCATTTGCCGGCAAATCACCAGCAGATCATTGAAAAGGAACAGGTAGATTTCTCTGAAGAGTTTCTTGGTGCGAAGTGTTCGTGATGTCTTTGGACCATTCATTTGCTGCAGTTCCCCCTGCTTCAGCAACCAGCGGGAGTGAGAGATGATGGGTACAGACTAGAAGGGAGGAAAAGATGGCAAAGTTCAGGAGAGCAGCAAAACCCCATGGATTCAAGTGGTCACGATGCTGAAAGCAACAAGAGATGCAAAAGAAAGGGTGGTCAGCTCCCATCACCACAACTTGCACTGCAGAGGCTGGAGCAGAGCTGCAAGGAGAGGGCAGTGTGCTCTGCCATCCACACAGCCCAGCACAGTGTGACAGAAGTTGGACAGGGGCACAGCAGGGGCCCAAGGATGGACAAACATTTAAGGATGGCAATGCTGGAGTGCCAAGTGCTGGAATGAAACAACAGCCTATGCCCGGATCTCTCTCCAAGAGATCCTGTCACCTGGGCTGAACTTTCCTAGATAAGGGAGGCTGACTTTCAAAACCACGGATTTGGTCTTTTGGCTACAAAAACCTCCAGGTTAAACAGGTTTCCTCTGGTTGGGTCTGTCCCAGTCAGGAGGAGATACTGTCCACACACCTACCACAGCACTTCTGCTAGAGTTTTAACACATATTGCACTAAAACCAAGAAGCCCAGGACAAAGCACATCTTGTACTAGAGGAACACTACACTTCCAAATGACTGAAATATTGAAAAATATCTGTATAACCGCTACTCTTTCCACCTTCACTCCTAGTGCTCATCATATGTATGGTGGCACAATCTTTCAACTCCTTGCACTCTTCTCCCCAGAAGATCCCTACCCGTGCCAGTTCCCAAGGCAGATCTGCTCCAGAGATGAACCAGCTCCTGCCTGTCATTACAGCCTCAGCTTTACAAGAGGTAGAGGCAGCTGTGTAGCTTCCCTAACCTACTGCTGTCCTGTGGACTGTGGTCTAGCCCTGACACACTGGTAAAGTGCTCTATAAAAATCAAATTTTTTTGTTTCAGTTGTCCAGGTACATAAAAAGATTGCTGGGAAGCTAAATATGATCCTTAAAGTTTATGAAGCAGACAGACCTGAGAAGCATCTCTATAGCATTCAAGAAAAGAACTGACAACTTTATACTCAGCACTGGAATTTCATGGTATATATCACCTGAGATCTGGTCAGACGCCACTAAATACTGATTTAGTAATTCCCTCAGTGGAGCCGAAACAGATCAGCAGCAGGTATTTAGAGATTGTACACAATGCATAAGTACAGGAAAGAATTAAAATGGTGGGACAGTCTTTGTCTGGGTATTTTTCAGTTTTAAAGTGTTTCACTTTGTAGCTTTCATCTACCTTTAACATAATTTGTATGTAAAACAACAGTTGAAAGCTGACCTGCATTTTGAAGAGAGGTGAGAGGGAAGAGCCAGACCTGAGTGCTGGAGCAGGAGCACAGTGCACAGGAGAGATGATGCTAGTGTGTCCCACTCTGGCCTTGGTGCTGCCCCAGCCTCTGCAGAGGGTGTGCACTGAGCACACATATGGGTGCTGTGCCTGCAGCAGCCCCTTCGGAGGGGCCCCTTTGGAAGCTGTCTGCAAAGTGCAGACAGTGAACCAAAACTGTCCAACCTGTGCTTATACCTTGATCTTGAATTCCAGTTTCTTCTGGATGCTGATCATCTGCTCTGTTCGGCTCATCTTCCGGACACCTTCATTACATGCTTTCACCACCTGGGAAAAGTGAGCACAAAGGTTTGTTTCTGCTGGCCTTAAACAGGTAAGTGATGACGGACAGCATGACAAGGGCTGACTGTGATCAGGTAAGTGTCTTGCTGTAACAGGAACTGACTCTTTTATCAGCATTGTGTTTGCATGAAAAAGAGAAGGGGAAAAAACCCCCAAAACCTGAACAACCAAAAAGCTCCCAAACACCCAGAAGGTGTTACAAGTGGAAGCTGACTGTCAGAGGACATGTTAGGTGGCTACATTCAGTTACTGAACCAGACAGTATAAAACAGTGCTTTTGGTTGCACAGCAAAAGGAACAGCTCGTTTTCCAGATCCTGACACACCATGTATCTCGTTGTCCCTGTTCCCAACACTTGAAATGAGGTACATGTACAGTATCATCTTCAAGGAGAGAATGAAGCCAAACATCTTCTTTTCCAAAATGCAAATGCTGTAGTTCTTCCGAGCAGCACTACATGCCAGGGCTATGAAATGTCCCAGGGAAAGAGACATTCATCATACAGAGCCCATCTGTGTTCCGAGTACAAACTTTTAACTGAAAAACCACAACCAACGTGCAAACACTATGCTGTTACAGGGACCTTAACCTAGATGCCGCTGCCTGTTTCATAAGGAGCAACTCTCTTGAGAACTGCCTAGGTAGAAAAATTACACTGGAGAACAAGCTCCACGTTGTGCTCTGTTTCTGCTACTCAAAATCCATCAGAATACCAGCAACTGAAACAGTAATCAGCTCTTCCCTCTCAAATAGAGAGAAAATAAGCCTACAGAAAAAATAAGCATCAGATAGCCTCTGTTGTGATGCCTGTACCTAGCTGGATATTAGGTATCTAAGCATGAACACCTAAAGGTAAGTGTTTAACCGTGCAAAAGAATTAGCAAACTGATTGTGTGAGTCACTGATAACTGAATACAAACCCAGCATTTTTTCCATCAGCAGCTGTAGTAATCTGCATGCTACAAGAGCAGCCTTTCTCAGGCTACTGACCAATGGAAAAATAATTGGCTACCAGATATGTCAAGAGGGATTCTGCAAATACTAATGCAATGCAGAACATCCTTCATTGATAAGGTCCCTGTCTTTATCCCTAGTGATCTCCAAGTGTACACTTTCTAGACTGGTTCAGGGCAAATCCAAGAGCCTGTTCTGTTCTAGTATATCAGTCAGAAGCTGCAGGCCCATCCTCAGGCTGATGTTCTAGCACAGTTTTCAATTTCAAATACTTGTGTTGAACTGCAGGAGTCAGGAGATGTTCCAAGCTTCTGATGGAGAAGGGTTGAAACACTGTCCCAGCCCATGTAGCTGCCAGCTATGTCCAGACCATTCAGATAGGGCATTATCCTGTCTAACCATATCAGGAACAGCCCAGATGGGAAACATCCCATTGCCTTCCTGGGGTTTTGTACACAGCAGTAACTAGCACAACTGAACACCACACCTATGTACCAGCTTCAGGGAAGAGGGCTAAAAGCTGGCTTGTGCACTTCGTTAGGAAGCTGTTATTCTAGGTCAGAGGAAGAAGTGTGCTGTGTCAGAGGAAACCTGACACAGTTGTACTCTGCACCTAATCACATCTCTCAGTGGGATCCATCACCTTCGGGTGTCTGCAAGAACAGTTTGTGTTCTTAGAGACTCTAAAAGAAAACACCCTCTGCCCTTTCCTATGGCAGAAACATACATCTATTGTTAGCAAGGGATTTGTTGTCACCAACATCTAAGTGCAAGTAGACTAGTCCACCTTTCAGACTTTAGAAAAAAAACCGCTCTTGAAACACAGTGACAGGATTCAAAGAAACAGCTCCAAGATAGAATGTAGTCTGCAGGTGATTTTTTTCAGGGGGATGTGTGTACGTGAAAGGAGCATGGTGGTTTAATCTTAATGGCCTTCAGTTAACTTATTCCAACTTACTGTTTCCAGTTCTTTATGTGCATCCAGGGCAGTGGATTCCCTGTCAGATTTCTCTTCCACTTTCTTCAAAATATTCTGCAGGGGAGGAAAGGCTGTGTTAATGCTGATCGCAATGTGAGAGAACAGAAAGGTCTTTGCTAGCCTACAAATTACTTCTGGCCATCAGCCTAATTGCAGGAAAGGTGACAGAGTACAGTGACTCTCACGTCTTAGTTCCTCTTTCTCATTAAAACCTGTTCCCATCTGACCTTATATCTTAGAAAAATATAACGGGTAGATTCTTATTTTATAAAAATAAATTAATAAATAACTAGAGCTGGCACTAACAGACAGTGTTATTGGTAATCCCAGTGGGTTAAGACCATTTGGGACTGAGCTGTTTCCTCATCCCTAGAAGCATGTTCTCCAGCAGTGTTTAGATAAGATGGCAAAGCACAGGAGGAAAATGGCTGACAGTCTGTTCCAAGGCACCATGGTGTAGCATCCCTATGTCATCCAGCTGTTCTACATCCGTGTGTCATCATCCTAACCATCAGGCAGCTGGGTTAATGGACTGTTGCTACCCCTTCTGACAGCTCAACAAAGCTCTTCCTTAACTCTTTCACTCAGTAAAAGCTATCTGGCAAATTCAACACTAATTTGGGGATGAACTCTTAGTGACTGAAATCCTTTTTCCATAGTTATGGAGAATGTCTGACGCTGTGGAAAGGCTTCATTCAGTTCTAGGGTCAATCGTGGCTGCATCTAAGCCCCATTCACAGCTGCTGGAAAGGAAGATTCCAGGAGGGATCCAGAAGACCTCTGTGAGAGAGAGAAGAGCAAAACTCTACCTGCACCAGCAACTTGAGCCGAGTGATCCTTTGAAATGGCAGAATCAGGAAGGAAGAAAAGGATAGGCCTTTGCACTTGGGATCCAGCTCCAGCTGTGAGATCACTTCCCGAAAGGCTGGTTTGTCCTGCCTGAGAGGAGAGATAGAGAAGCTGAGAACTTTGAGTGCTCCCCTGCCTGGGACTCTGGTATATGGCTGGTGACACAAAAGCGGCTTGGTCCCCGATACAGCATCTGCCTGGCGTCTCCCAATAGGAGAGAAGAGGGGAGGGAGGGAACTGAATGCCTCTGGGTGTATTTTAGTTTAAATGTAAAAGTATTTATAGTGTTGGGGGAGGGAAAAATAGACTTCTAATGTACAAGCCACAGCAGTGTTCACGTGTTCATATCTAGCTCAGCAGCATATGCTGGCATCTGTAGGTGTATGTGAATGGGGTGTGTGTCCAAGTAAATGAGTCAGAGGCATAATTATATATTTTTACACAGTTGGAACTCTGTGATAAGGTGAAATTCACACAGTCATAAGAACAAGACAAGCCACAAAGTAGCTCAAGCTTGAACATTCCTTGCTGCTTAGCTAGAGGATGGTAATCATCTGGCCTGAGAAGGGCAGGGGCCATGCCCAGACCTTCCCTGATGGTGTTTGCAGGAGATGAGGGCACAGCTGGGCCACAGACACAGCTGTGCAGAGCAGAGCAGTCCTGGCTGCCACAGGCAGACAAAACTTCCTGGCAGCCACGGGCTGAGCAAGGGTTGCGCTGCTGGGGTCCTAGTGGAAACAGCGTGGATGCAAAGAGGTTGCTAACTGTGCAAAAACCTGTCTGTACTGTGTGTTACTTACAACATTCCAAAGAAGCCACTGGCAGTGTTCCTCCCTGCTACAGCAGGTACCTGTGTGACAGTGTGACTCACAGCAGAATGGACCTGAGTGTGTCTGAGGAACAGTCAAATGGGGGGAACTGTGACACACCTCATGCTTTGAGTTCAGCCAAGTGTTGCAAAATTCCTGTGCTAGCTGGGAGCCTGGGGAAGGGAGTCTGTTCTTTTCAATTTGCTTTATGTTTTCTAGCAGACAAAAGAAATGCTGCCCTCTGAATTCACACTTGGGAATACCTCATCTCCAACAGGTCCTTTTCAAGTAATCCAGCCTATTGCTGCTTTGTTTCTAAGTGTTTAGATAATGGCTGCAGGCAAACTATTCTGCAGCTGTATTGCTCACCTCTGACTGAAGGAAACCCTGTGGTACCCTCCTTTTGGAGAGAACAGCTGGCCAAGTTCAATAGAGGCCCCTTAAAATTTTTTTTCGTCAAAAGTTAGAGAGCAGAGAAAGGAAAGGATTAGAGATTGTTACACTCGCCTGAACCAGCTGCTACTATAGGAGAAAATACACTGCAGCATGTGCAATGGGCTGTCCTGAAAGAATCCAGGACATTGTAACTAGAGAAAAATTGATTCTCCTCCTCTCAAAGACAAGCTTGTAGGGCACTCGTTGTTTTGAGCTGGTATCAGGGAATTCCTACTGGACCAAAAGACTTGCTAAACTTGAAAAGTACTACAAAAATATCTTGGATTCTATCCTCAGGCCTAGGTCTGTGTGTGTAGCACTAGAATGTGAAGAAAATAGCTTTTTTTTCTCCTTTCAAGAAAATCCTGTTGTTCTGAAAAAGAATTAGTTATGAACTGCGGGAAGGTCAAATGCCTCGCTGAGAAGGTTGGGAAAAGCAGTGGCCATTCTTGTCATCAGAGATCTATATTATATTCTTGGCTTTCCATCTCTTGCCTCTACTTGCAGTTTAAAAATACGTGCATTTCACAAGCATATGGTCCTGTATGCACCATAAATATTTCCTACAGCTGAGAAATGGTGGCTTTGAATTTACTTGCCATGTTACCTGCATCAACCCATCCTTACTATAAAGCTTTTAACCGTGTTTTCCTTTTATAGATGCAGTGAGAAATCAGTGAAGTAGGAAACCCTGTTTCTGTGCTATCTAGCCCTTTCTCATACATATCAAAATTACAGCTAAATCTGTGGCCTGTACAATTTTGCAAAATAGTTTAGCAACAAGCGCTAGAACTCACAGAAGCTGCTTGTAGGCTCTCTCCTGGTAGGTCTGGTTGGAGACGTAGGTGATGTACACAGAGAAGTGATTAACTGTGTGCTGGTAGACAATATCACACACATCTGAGATCACAATGTTCTCTTCTACCCGCTGCTCGAGGTCCAACAGGAAGCTAGATGAGAAAGTCAGCACCCATATTAATTGTGACCTATCTGTCCCAGCCAATTCCCAGAAGTCAGCTCCTCCATCCCTCTACAACTGCAGTTACCTAAAGCTACTGCTTTCAGTGCCATTCAGCAGCTGACTTACCGCTCGCTGACAGCCATGACATCCAGCACATTGGAGAAGAGGATGTGTGCCTCTGACTGGTGTAAGATCTTCTTCAGACGTTCGTTCTCCATGAAGTGAGACACCAGCAGATTCAGACTCTTGTAATACGATGCTTCGGAAGTAACCAGCTCAAACATGGCCTGGGGGAAAATCCCAAAGAAGGAAATCAGCAGGTACCTTCTACTTCTACAGAGAGGCACACTGGGCATTAATGAGAACATCTGTGCTGCGCAGCCACAGACCTTGCACCCACCCTGCAGGCCCGGGCTGCAGGGAGAGGTAAGCCCACAAAGCATTTGCCACATGTTACAGGGGACAGTGACTTCAACGGGGAAGTTTTCTTCCCACAACCATCAGCCCTGACCTAGAGGAAATACAGCTGTTACTGTCCAAGTGAGACTCCCTGGTCAGCCCTGGCCATACACTTTTCTAACCCAGTTCACAACGGACCAGAACAAGACACAGTAGTCCCTAACTACTACCAGAAATCTCCAAATTTCAGCCTTTGCTTATCCCATTAGAAGAGAAAACTCTGGAGCAAAGCCTGACTTCTTCAGGCCAAGGATGTGGTCTGTGGAAGCAGAAAGACTAATTGGTGGTTTGGTTCAGAGATAAAAATCAGTTTAATGAGATGAAGATATAAAGTCTTCTATCTACTGCAAGTGCTACAGGGACAGTCCACTATTACCACCCAGAGATCCCCTACTCTCTGTGTATTTGTTGTCTCTGTTCAGAGGTAGATACAAAAGGTGTTTATTCACACAACTACTGTATCCATTAGTTGAAGTAAGATTAACTGAAGATTCTCACAAGAGCTTCAACACAATGAAAAGTTGTTAGATCCTTCAGGCATCTCTTGAAGGTCTATCTTGGGTTCCTTGTCCTGGGGCCCATGGCCCATACTGCCATTACTAAGAGAGGAACCTTTTGGTAGTTCAGTGAAAGTTTTGTTTCCTTGAATCTAAAGCTGCTTCAATGCTCCCCTCTTGCCCACAGCTCCTCTGTTGCACCCTGCTGAGGGGGGAGCTGGCCAGGCAGTGCGGGTGCCAGTCCCTGAGCTCTGCTGGCTCTCAGCAGCTGCAGGGGGCCAGCTAGAATCGAGGAGGTCTGATGGAGCCACAGGTACATGCAGTGTTTTTTGTGATGTGTTGGTAGAAAAATATCTTCTAAATTAGCTGGGGGTCTGTCTTGTGGCTTGGTTGTTGTCTGTTTTTTCTCTTTAAAGAAATGATTTGGAATTTTCCACTGATCAGTTTTTGGCCTTTTCCTGGAAATATCACTGTGCATCACCTAAGAACTCGAAGTAGAGAGCTGGGTCGTGTCCCTGACACTACACTGCAGTCCAAGATCTGGGTGGATGGGCACAGCAAGGAGGGACTGTTACTCAATCCAGAGCTGCTAAAATAGCAGTCGAAGTGACGTTTCAGCTCTTTGCAGGGTTGGTAGCCTAGGAAATGTTCCCAGTGGGCAGTTAAGTCTAACAGGTCGTTTCCTGCACCAGAGGAGGAGGCTGTGCCTGTACAGCCCCCAGAAGGGAGACAGAGCAAAGGGTGTGGATACAGATGAACTTAGTCAGTGACCATGGAACAGATGGTGTTTAAGGAATAAGAGGATGCTAGATTTTTTTTCAAGGCCAGATTCCTATTTAGAAAAGTGGAGGAGTATCGGCTCAGCTTCTCCCAGAAGCTTTACCAGGTGAACCTGTGAGAGAACCTCTCTTTTTCTCCATGACTGGCTCAGTCCTAAATGTAACTTCTACAGCTTTAACTGTACCTTTTTATTTGATAAATGAGAGAAGTGCAAATAGGCAAAAATATACAGGCTGTGTTGGGACAACCTGTTCCCTTCCAGTTATCCTGGAGATTGACACCTCCAATCATTTTGCACTGCAGCTTTCCAGAGACTCCAAGTCAGGAATATTTCTCTGCCAAGTCTGACTGTAGAATTTGTGTATGTTTGCTGTTTGCCATAGTGAGGGTGCCAGACCTGCAAGAGCAGGTGCAGAATGCAGGCTATACTAAAGAAATAATAAAATCCATAGTGAAAATACCTGTCTTGTTTGTTCCAATGGGGACAGCAAAAAATCACTTTCCATGACACTTTTCAAGCATCCATTGCTCTTCCAGTCAAGTTTCTTGTTTTGATGCTTGAAAACCTGTGTCTTTTCTTTTTTTATCTTGCATTGATAAGCTGCTCAGTAATTTTCCATCATTGCCACTAATGAACACCAGATTCCTCTTCTTGTTCTAGTCTCTTTCACTTTGAAGATTATTTCAGATAACCAACTTTTTCTCTGACTGTTTAAGCCCTGCTCTGTCCCAGCTACGGTGGTGTTCCCTTCCTCAGCTATGAAGCAGAGTGTTAACTTCAACTTTCTTTCCATTTGTATACCAGTATTCCTCCCTGTGGTCAAAATAAAACTCTTGCTCCACCTTTCCTGGCTGAAGACATGCAAGGTCTACCAGTCCCTGTGTTTACTACAGCTTTGAAGGTAAAATGGGTCAGAAAATACAGTTTTGTCCTTAAGATGTTTACTCCAGAATTTCTGCTGTCCTGTACTTCAGGAAAATTTCTCCAATTCTCCTTCATAAAGCTGAACATTTTACATTCACTAAATTAAGCCCTCATGTATAGTTCACTCTCACAGTTCACATCCAGTATGAGTCAGGATCCAGAACTGTAGGAGCAAGTAGTGCTTCCTTATAGCAAGGCTGAATTCAACATCATCTCTTCAATAGCTTCAGTGATTTCTCTAGCCCTCCTTGTTTTCTGACCTTGATTCTCCTCACAAAGCAAATTCTCCACTCTATCTGTTCAATGTTCAGCCAATTTCACAGCTTTCTGGCTTTGAGAAATTTTATAATCTCTTACTGTGCTAATCCCAGAACAAGCAGGAAGAAAATTTCAGGTCTGATAAACTAACAGTGGAGAAGTCACAGCACTTCTCGATGACAGCACTGTCCCATTCTCCAACTGCTTTATTTCTCTGGTTATTTTAACAGAGAGAAGAAAATTGAGCACACTTAATGTTGGGGTTTGGGTTTTAGCAGCACAGAGATTTTTTTCCCAAAAACACACACAGGTAATGAATGTAACTTAACAGAAATGGCAAGCTTTAAAATCTATAATGCACACTTTTAAGCAAATATTTCTCTGTAAAAGATTCATTTTGAAGCAAAAATAAAAAGAAAAGCTCATAATTTTTTCAGATACCAGATTGTGTTTGTAATGCTGGCACTTGGAAGTACTGTGTTTTGCCAGGTAAACAGAACAAATCCAATATGGAATAACCAGTGCAGAAGAAGAACATGGAAAAGCAACAAATCATTTCAGCCACCTTCAGCCCTAACACTGACACACTAACAGCCTGTGCTCGCCAGCCCAAACTACTGTATATAAACACCAGTCCCCTCCACTAAGGATGTGAATAACAAAGCCCTGCCCATCATACCCTTGGGGTGCACAGTATGAGCCTTTTCAGTGTGACAGTTAAGTTACAGCCTTAGCCAGGACTGGCACTGTGTGCACAAGGTGTTCATCAGTATGGACTACGCAAGTCTAAGTGAACTTAGCAGGGACTGCTTGCACCCTGAGATGTTCTTCAGCACTTTAGGTACAATCCTGTGAGCCAGGGCTAAGCAGATACACTGCCGCAACCATCTCATCAGAAGCAATCCCGGCGCAGGAGTACAGTCAGACTTGCAGGATTGAGCCTTGGAAAGCCCACTGCTCATACCACAATGCACAGCGCACACTAAACAAGGTCTGCTCTCTCCACTGCTGGCTATGAATGCAGTGCTTTGCAGTGACAAAGAGCACTCACACTCCCCATGCTACCCAAAATAGCAACCAGTCATACATTGTGCGACTGATGTTGTCATTGTTTGTGACAGCTACCCCTACCCACTCCTTTCACTGTCTGACGCAGTCTTGTAAGTCACAGCACATGGCTCTAAAATAGTGATGTCACAGCACTGCATGGCTGAATGCAAATATACCTGTCATTATTTTTTACTGTTTGCAATAGACTCCAACAATTAAATATAAGGATGTTTATCAATCTCTATCTCTTCTATTTCTATTAATGCCATCATATTCAAAACCTTACAGTTAATGGTTGAATTCTTCTAAGATTTCTGGTGGAAAGTTAGGTGTCCTGATAGTAACTTCAGAAAAGGATCAATGTGCACTGGAACCAACAGATCTTCTGTAAAAACCTCCTCATTATCCCTCTTCCTTTGTAAATTGCTCCTAACACTGAATCAGAAAAGGGAAAAGAAGTTCCTTTTGCTACAGAAACATCCAGCAGCAATAGTATGTAGAACAATTTCTGCAGTTTCACAAAAAAGAGTCAGTGGTGCTAACCAGTGTGACTGGTGCTAACCAGTGCAACTCAGAAAGTACTCAACAGGGCAAGGCTTGTCTGTGACTGCTGTGAAGCTTTTCGTTTTTAAATCTTGATCATTTGGCCTAATTCACTCTCCCCTTTTTAAGCAGCAACACCGTTAAAAAACATTCTGCCTTCCCCCATTACCTCCTGCAGCTTGATCTCATCTGGTTGGAGGATGCTGAGGACACCACTGCTCTGGACCTCAGGAAGATCCTGCCATAAGTTGAACCTAGAGTTGGAATTTCTCAGCAAACTGATTTGTGGTGGAGCTTTGTTTTCGACTGTACTTGTGGGTTCTGCTTCAGATGGGGTTTCCTCACTGGGTGAAGTCTCCTCAGGGTCTGTCTGTGAATCCTGCAGTCGCCTGGTTTCAATCTCTTCGCGTGTAGATTTATCTCGATACTCCTGGTACAAGAGCCCTAGGAAGGAACATAACACGTCTGAGAGGTTACAACTGAACGGGATAGTAGAAAAGTATTGTGGGAAAGGACAATTGCTTTGCATGAGTTCACCTCAGCAGAGGTGAGAGAGATCCCTTCCGTGCAGAGTGAAAAGCCAATTATGGCATTCCTATTTCAGCCAGAAGTGGAAACTATAAATGGAAGGCCATTTCTAAATCTAAAGTGCTGTCAACAATCTGCTCTCACAAAACATTTAGTAACACAGTCAGATGAATCCATGATCACTCAGAAGACATAAAAGAAGCAATTTGCCAGGCTTAAATGTCTTTTAAACCTTGATTTTTCACTGTTATATTGCTATGTTACAAGTTATGTAGGTTGATATCTATGTTTAAATATGTGTCTGGAAGAGTAATACTGCACACATTGAAATTACTTTAAAAAGAGCAATTTGATGGCCACAAAAATCCTTAATGAGGAAACACTGAACTGCTGTTACTGGCATTGGACAGGTGAAGCTTTGGGACAACTAGCTACAGTTACTAGGTTTGTTTTGGTACGGACTTCAGGGTTAGCCTTGGACATGTTGCTTAATATCCTGCTGTTTTCCTTCTCAGTTTCTATGATGCTTGAAGATACAAAATTAACATCCAAAAGGTACCTATTTGCTACAGCACTAAGGAATAGGCTCTGAACTCACAACATGTGGCAGCACATCAACAACACCAGGTGTCTTCCAAGTTTCAATTACTAACTTCAGGAGTAGATGAAATTGCACAGGATTTTCAGCCACTCCGATATCAGCTGACAGCATGAAAAAGGTAGGAGTCCTGATGTTCATTGCCCATCTTAAGAACATCCTTTGTCTCTCTGAGGGCTTTCAAACAGTCCCATTTCTCTTTCTGAACCATCTGCAGGACCCAGAATTTTAATTGCTTGAATATAAAACGTAATTTAGAAGACATGTAAAGGCAAGAAAGCATGAGCACACTTTGAGTCACTTTCCTCCCTTAATAAAATTGAAAAAGCACAATTTACATTATCTCCCTTGGTTTATACTTGAATTGCAGTGTAACATGAATGAATAAAGAGAAAAGCCTTTGATGTTAAAAAAAAACCATGCTCCATAATTTATTTTGTCTGAATTATTAGGGGTTAAAATTTATCTGGTCACATGTATTCATGATATTTGATCTGAGATTCTGTGAGTAATAAGGTGAGAGACAATGGGATTAAGAGTTAGTCTAAGGCGGGCAGAAATGTAGATATTACTGCCTATTAAATCTCTGGGCCAGTTTCAATGAGGTTCTGTATCAGTCACTGCTAAAACTATATGGGAAATATGCTGGGGAAAGGCACAGGAACAAGCACAGCATTACTGCAGTCTGTGAGTATGTCTTGTTATCTGTTCTCCCTGGAAAGATGTTCAACACTGGATTAAAATAGCAGTAAGGGTAGCTGTGCCTAGGAAACCATATAGTCTTCTGATAGCTTCCTACACAACACCGAGCAGAGGAGACTTCCCCTGAAGTTTTGCATGCTGCTGCCACTTACGTAATTTCTCTCTGTGTCAACTAGGTTTATATGGCTTTCCTAAGCATTTCAGGCTGTTTTTCACCATCAGGGAGGATGCTGAGGATGTAGCAGGGTGGAAAGGCTCCTTCAGGAATGTAGCAGAGAGCCTGCTAAATTGGAGCTGCTTTTGGTGGTACTGATTCGTGTGGTCAGCCTGTGCTCAAGGGCTCTGGGTTCTTTTTGCCCCATGGAGAACAGGACTGGCTGGGAAGTAACATCCGGCAGCAGCGTGGGCAGTGTTTGGCTCAAGGGAAAACATGCTGGGAAACTGAAGCGTAATCTATTTTACTCAAATTGGAGATAATTATACTTGCAGTGTCTGACTACAAGTATACAGCCATGTTGTGCTGCTGGCTCTGCCTTGCAAGTCAGCTGATGCTTTGTGTAAGGGGGATTTAGGGTCCCTTGTGCAGATCTGAAGAGCAGCCCTTTTAAAAAGATTCTTGAGACTATTTCCCTCTTGCTTTTAAGGAAACAAAACCCAGAGAATGAAAGTTGGTTTTGTTTCCAGGTTCCCTGACTGACCAGTAAGAGCTATGGAGCCGTCAGTGGCAGGCAAAGGCAAATTCAGACATGGAAAGATCTGACTGATGGAAAGCATCCACCACCAGAACTCAATTGGAAATGACAGCAAGGTAACTCATTTTAAGGAAGGAGTTGAAGAGAGACTGGCTGAAGCTCTACCACCGAGAGCAATATGGGGAGAAAACAGAAAGGTGGTACAGAAGAAAGACAAAAGACGGGTAGATGTTTAGGCAGAAGGGTAGAAAGAAATAAGGAGGGTTGTGCTAGCAAGGATAAGAGATATCCCCACTGTCTTGGTCCTAAGGGCCTACCCATACGTTGGTAAAGAGGTTACAATGGGTAGAGATATTACATAGATGAGAGAGGGAGAGAAGCTACGCCAAAGCCTTGTCCAGATGGAACAGGAGATGGTCACAGCACAGGAGGGGTAACAGATGCAAGGTCAAGGAATAAGATTTTGACATGTTGAAAGGAGAACAATATATCTGGGAACTGACTGAATGTGTAGAAAAAAAGCTGAGACCAATAGCTGAATGTGACTCAGATGATGTAAGTATTTAGTAAATACTTACATTTAATAAGTGAACAAGTACAAAATATCAGAGACCTGTACAAGCTCCCTTCATTGCTTAATGTCCCAACTGTCCCTACTGTGACCTGGCTAAAGGTTAACCCTGTGGTCAGAGCATGAGTTTGGTGTTATCTGTTGACTTAAGTGTTTAAGACTGATCTTCCTAAGGCATGTTTACATAATTTTTATAGTACAAAACAGACATTTCCCTTTTTGTTTATTCAATTTAATTTTGCTGTCACAGTCTCCTTTCCCAGCTCTCTCAAAACCTGGGAGGGGAATTGAAAAACTAGTTACTAATTGTGGAAATCCTTGCCTTAGAGAGTTAGCAGAGCTCTTGAAGTAAACGTTATTGCATTGAAAGCTATATAAAATCTCAGGAGGCCCAGAGACGTTTTCTCTGAAATTCTCTGCTCCAGTTTCAGGCAAAGAGTCCACTAATGTCTCAAAAACAGGAGGGAGGGAAGGGAGTGAGTGAGCTCCAGACATTTGATGTAACATCTCTGGTGGAGACAAACATAGCACCTCAGGTTGTCAAAACCTGGTCTCCTCCGCAAAGGTACAACAGACCTACTTGCAGTTACGCTGATGCGTACAGAGCTTTTGCACAGCTTCCCTCTGATATACAGCACATAAAAATATATATGAATATAGCAACAAGGTTGCTTTAAACTCCTGCTGGTTTTAGTATTTTTATCTCACCTCTGAGGTGCACAGTCCCAGTAAACTGACAACGTTTTGACACAGCTCCTTTGGGAGACTAGTATCTATACAGCCAAAAGCAGGTAACAGATCTGGCAACACTCATGCAAATTGTTCACCACTTTCCTCCGGAAGGCCCCAAACTCAGCTGGTTTGTCTGACAGATGCTGGCAGGCTGCTGGTTTCACACCAGCCTCCTTCTCCAGCACTGTCCCAGTGGTATCAGGTGTACCAAGAATCAGCCTTGCATGCCACAGCCCGACACCAAACAGCAGAGACAGCCTGAGAAGCCTTCTCGTTCCTGACAGGGAGGTTTGCATTGCTGCTCGTGAGAGTTATCTATTCGATTTTCCCATGCTAAGTGCTACATTCCTGCCCTCTAGATTCAAGTATGTTGATTCTATTTCCTGAAGATGAGCGGGAGTGTTTAAAAACAAAGCTTCTATATTCCCACCATAAAACCTGCCTCAGGATGGGATTTAACTTTGCTACTGATGAAGTCCCTCTGAGGAATGTCACAATTCTGATGTGGGAAACCAAGAAACAAGCTGTGGAGGATCTCTCCCCATCCCACAAAAGATAAAAATAATAATTAAAAAAATACCATAAGAGCAAAAGCATAACAGTCCTCTCCTCCACAGCTACCCAGATAACCTCAACTTTGCCTTTTTAGAGACCACAAAGGAGAAAATAACTTACTCCTGTGTTGCAAGTGCTATGCCAGTGGCTGTTACACTGAATAGATGCAAAACCTGGTGCATACAACTAATGTCCAACAGGATGGGTGACAAAATACTTTAGTCTTATGCCTTTTGGAGTATGCAAAATCATACTGTAGTAGAAAGTTTGGGATAGCCCTAATGATTAATTGTTTTGTAATCACAAGAATAATCGTTATTTATGAACAAGGGTCAGGCTGTTCAGCGATAGCATTAATCTCCTGCCGGGCAACGTGCAAACCTGATGCCCCTAAAGATGTCAAAAAGCCACGGCAATGATATTTTACACCAACAGTGAGGGCGTTCTCAGCAAGAATAGGGAGTTGGGGTCCTGCACCACAAGCCTTTACCCCACCCGAGACTCCCCCCGGCTGTGCACCGCTCGTCTTTAGCTCTGGATTTGGGGGTTCAGGGGGCCGGCAGGGGCGGTCCGGCTGGGCTGACGGGCACCTCTAGGGGCTGCTGTGCCGCCGTCGGAGTGGGGAGCGGGAGAAGCGGCGAAGTTGTGTGAGGGCGCAGTGGCGGCCGGACATCCCGCGGCGGGCACGGCTCCTTACCGATGTGCTCGATGAGGTTCCTCCAGGAGTCGGCCGTCATGGGGTGTGCGGGCGGTGCCTCGGCCGTGCCAGCGGCGGGGGTCTCCTCAGCGGCGGCGAGATCCCTGCGGGGAGGCGGAGGCGCCCTCAGAGCAGCGGCGGGACAGCTGCTGGACAGCGGCCCCTACGCCCGCCCGCGCCCCGCGCCCCCCCGCCCTCAGCA